>VDFB02218796.1:0-14782 GCA_007258455.2 Sequoia sempervirens
TTAATTATATATATATTTATATATATATAAGTGTATATGGCATTCATTTTCTTTTTTTAAGTTTTCAAGATTAGCGACAATCAAATCAAGGTCTTCAATATTAGAGACAGCCAAAGAATCCCTTGTTTCCGGAGCATGAAAAAGAAAACAGCACTAACAATTGTCTTGTAAATTGTAATCCAGCGGATATCACTTGCATTAATTCTGTAAATTTCAATATAACAGAATGGATGTCATTGGTAAAAATTTTATCTTCTATACTAAACGGTGCTGTAGACAGGTGGTTGGAGAGGATATGAAGCGTCTGCGTTGGAATTTATTGTGTCCCTGTTCAGGAACAGCAGAATACAATGAAGAAGGCTGAAAGCACCCATGGCTGGGCCAACAGGATTACTGCCTAGATGAAATGTCCTTTCTCTTCGTATTCCTTTAGATCATGGGACAAAAGGACAGTTAGAGAATGACAAGAATGTGAGAAGGAATGGCCAAAGCAAAAGAATTTAAAGATCTTTAGAACCGCATAATCAGCCAGCTGTTTCGCCTGTCAGTGTTGGAACTTAGCGAAGATGGGTGAGAGGGATGCAGAAAGCCAAGGTGACAACAAAAATAAGCGGACAGTAGATGCTTTCCAAATTCCCATTCTTTTTGGGTATCAAAGCATTTTCTCTGGAAGAGAAACTGAATGCATCGCCAATCTGGTGAACAGGGACACAATAAATTCCAACGCAGACGCTTCATATCCGCTCCAACCACCTGTCTACAGCACCGTTTAGTATAGAGGATAAAATTTTTACCCAATATTTATCCGATATTATATTAGGCAGATATCTGAGAAACTGAATTGAGCCTAAGACAATTGTTAGTGCTGTTTTCTTTTTCATGCTCCCGAAACAAGGGATTCTTTGGCTGTCTCTAATATTGAAGACCTTGATTTGATTGTCTCTAATCTTGAAAACTTAAAAAAAGAAAATGAATGCTATACATACTAGCATATATATATATTATTTTAATAATATATATATAAAATACTTGCATCCTATCATCAACTGACTTTTGCTATAAATACTTGCACCTTATTACTCCACTATTCATGTTGATAGTTTTCAATTGTAATGAATTTCAATGGCTGCAAAGTCACTAAGACTTAAATATTTAAAGAAACATAAGGCCTAAAAAAATAAATGAAAAGGCGGTCGAGCCTATCAAATGTCACATGGAAGATTTGAGAAACTAATACAAGGAACTAATCCAGCCTATTCATCTTTTTAAAATTTTGTCACTGAGTATTGTCTTGATTCAATATGTACTTGAAGCCATTAATTGCTTTTTGGGTAATTTTTTGTCTAAAATATTGTAGTTATGATCATATGAGCAGCGTGGTGAATCCCCAATCCCTAATAAATTTGAATCTCTCAGATGATTTCCAACAAAGCTCTTTAATATATTTTTTTTGAAAACCATATACTTTCGGCTATGCAGTTATAATGTTCATTGCATAGTTTGGTCACTTTTTAACATGCTTGACTAAGGGTCATGAAATTCATTCCATTCAATATTCTTGGAATGGATGAAACGATGTACAAGTTATAAGAAAATTGTATGCTAGAATAGCCCTTTATATTGCTTAATTTATTTAAACTTTGTAGACCAAAGAAGATATTGACCTATGTAATATTGAATAGGTTTCATGGATTGCACAACTGCATATTGTGTTGAATAATATTACTTTCAAAAAGGTTTAGATTTAATTATCAAAATAAGATATAGTATTATTTAATAAAAACATGTATCTCTTTAAAAATGATCATGCAGTATTAGGAATTGAAAATGAAATTATGAAATTGTAATATAAATTGATTTTTTTTAAGTTTATATATAAGTTAAAATATTATAAATGAAAATATAAATAAAATATTATTCTCTTTGAATTATATATCGAGAAGTTTATAATTCATCACATTCAAACACACTCTCCAAAAGAAATATTCTAAATTTTTTATTTCATATAAAAGTAAGTTTCTAAATTAATATGCTTAAAATTAAAAATTACATTCGAAATTATTACATATAAAAAGGAAGTTTGTAAAATTTAGAAAATTAAGTTAGCAAATTAAGTATAAAAGAAATTTTCTAAATTTACTTAAGCTTCTAAATTAATATACTTAAAATTATAAAATATTGAAAATCTTGAAAAAAGAAAAAATATTCTTTGATGTAATTGGAAAATGATTTTTCTAAAACAAAATTATGAAACAATGAAAAAAATTGTTATTTTTCAAATTCTAAATTAATTTATATACAGTAAAATATTATAATATTAAATAAAAAGGTAATATCCTAAATTTTCTATTCATATAAAAATGTTTCTAAATTAATCTATTTAAAACATAAAAAATATTGAATTCATTTTTAAAAAATAAAAGCATTTCAAAAAAGGAAGAATCATTCGTATTCTATTTTATTCAAAATTTATATATGTGTGTGTATGTAGAAATATTATAAATGAAAGGATCTATTAAATATTTTATTGTAAACAAACATACCTATTAAAATATATAATTTAATGTAAATTAAAACCAAAATCATAATAACTACATATCTAAAATCAATTTAAAATAGCAAAATTAAATACAAAGAAAATTAATAATTTTATTGTTACGAAATCGTTTTTAAAATTAATATATTAAAAACTAGAATATCTATCTTTAGAAAATAATGTAATTGAAAATTAAATTCACACTTAACTTTATCATATAATTAATAAATAATTTATATAGATTTATTATTATTTATATATTTAGTATTATTAAAATTGATTTAAGTTGAAAATTAAATTCACTTAACTTTATCATATTGGTTAGGATTTACTTATGGTTAGGGCTCAATTAAAATTCTAAGATAAAGCTTGGAGTTAAGGCTAGGGTGATGAGGGTTGAATCAAGGTTACAATTACAGCTTTGGTTATGGTTTTTATTCAATTAGGGTTAGAGTCTAGTTAGGATTAGGGTTCAGGTTCAATTATGGTTGAATTTCAATTAGGTTAGGGTTAGTGTTCCGAGATAAATCTTAGAGTTATAGTTGGGATTAGGGTTTGTGTTCAATTAGGGATAAAATTAGGATTGGATTTGATTATGAATAGGCTTAGGGTTAGGTGTTCTAAGTTAAGATTAGGGTGGGTGTCGGAGTTAGTGTTAGTGTTGAGGATTAATTAGCATTAGGGTTAGGGTTTAATATAGAAAGGAGTGATAGGGAGGAAGGGGGAGAAGGAGAGATAGAGATAGAAAGAGGCAGAGATAGCGATATAAAGGAGAGATGGAGAGATAGATACAACTTGGGAAAGATATAGGGGTTGAGATATAGAGAGTCAAAGAAAGGATAGAGTAATAAATAAACCTAACCCTAATCCTAACCCTAACCCCAATCATAACCCTAACCCTAATCCTAATCCTAGCCCTAATCTTAGCCCTAACCCTAAACCTAACCCTAACCCTAATCATAATCCTCACCCTAAACCTAATCACAATCCTAACCTAATTAAACCCTAACCCTAACCCTAACCCTAACCCTAACCCTAATCCCAATCCTAACCCTAATCCTAACCCTAACCCTAACCCCAACCCTAATCCTAACCCTAACTGTAATCCTAACCCTGGCCCTAACCCTAATCATATCCCTAACCCTGGCCCTACTAATGCTAACCCACTAAACCTAATCCTAATCCTAACCTAACTATAGCCTAACCTAATCCTAGCCACTAACCCTAACTCCTACAACCCACAAACTAACCTAATCCTAACCCTGAAAGCCTAATCATGGCCTGTTGGAAATGCCAAGCCTAAAACTGAGAAATCCTAATCCACAAATGCTAATCCGTGCAGTCTAGCCTGGTTAAAGCCCTAGCCTAACCTAAACAAAATTAATAAGCCTAACCTAATCCTGGCCCTAACCTAGCCTGACCCCAGCCTATCCATGTCCTAGCCTAATACTAATGCTAACCCTGGCACAGTCTGACCCTAACCTGGGTGAAGCCTGGCCTAATCCTAGCCTAGCCCTAACCCCAATCCGACCCTAGCCTAGCACTAGCCCTAATCCTGTCAGAGCACAAGTGGTAAACTGCAACCTAAACCTAATAATCCTAGCCTAGCCGAGACTAGGCCTGGGCCTAATCCTAACCCTAATTCTAACCCTACCCTAATCATATTAACTATCATATTATGACATTAATTATTATAATAATTTTATAATAAAATATATAAAAAATTATAAATAAAAAATTATTTAAGATATTACATGTTGCGTCGCCCCTTCTACTAGCATATATATATATATTATTTCAATAATGCATATAAAATACACTGAGAGATATCTTTCTCGAGGCGCCTATTTTTTAATCAATTTTTTATTATAAAAATTGAAGAGACGCCTCCAAGAAGAATATCTCTCGACGTATTTTATATATATATTATTAAAATAATATATATATATGCTAGTATGTATAGCATTCATTTTCTTTTTTTAAGTTTTCAAGATTAGAGACAATCAAATCAAGGTCTTCAATATTAGAGACAGCCAAAGAATCCCTTGTTTCCGGAACATGAAAAAGAAAACAGCACTAACAATTGTCTTGTAAATTGTAATCCAGCGGATATCACTTGCATTAATTCTGTAAATTTCAATATAACAGAATGGATGTCATTGGTAAAAATTTTATCCTCTATACTAAACGGTGCTGTAGACAGGTGGTTGGAGAGGATATGAAGCGTCTGCGTTGGAATTTATTGTGTCCCTGTTCACCAGATTGGCGATGCATTCAGTTTCTCTTCCAGAGAAAATGCTTTGATACCCAAAAAAAATGGGAATTTGGAAAGCATCTACTGTCCGCTTATTTTTGTTGTCACCTTGGCTTTCTGCATCCCTCTCACCCATCTTCGCTAAGTTCCAATACTGACAGGCGAAACAGCTGGCTGATTATGCGGTTCTAAAGATCTTTAAATTCTTTTGCTTTGGCCATTCCTTCTCACATTCTTGTCATTCTCTAACTGTCCTTTTGTCCCATGATCTAAAGGAATACGAAGAGAAAGGACATTTCATCTAGGCAGTAATCCTGTTGGCCCAGCCATGGGTGCTTTCAGCCTTCTTCATTGTATTCTGCTGTTCCTGCTCATATCTATTTCTACCACAGAGTTTATGCAAATTTCTATGATGACATAGATGTGATGTGGGGCGCCGTTAATGTCAGCATATTCAGTGATGGTCAGGACTTGGAGCTTTCTCTCAATCAGGCCTCCTCGGGTAAATTTTATTTAATCCTCTTGACATTTGCATTCATTTCCAAGTACCCACGAATGATTATAGACTGATGTTTTATCCAATGTGCTTGGGTCCACTGCATAGATTGATTAGGTTCAAAGGATGGTTATCAGATACTCTGAGATGGGTTTAGTAAACTTATATGAAACAAAATAAACTGATGTTTCCTTTTGTTTTAGGATCATTAATCCAATCAAAGGAGGAATTCTTGTCTGGGAGCTTCAGTATGCTTATGAAGCTTGTTGCCGGAGATTCGGCGGGCAAGTAACCACATTCTGTGTGAGTGAAGCGTCCTTGGATGCAGTTCTAAGGATATTTCAAGTTTAGGGCAAGCAGAAGATAATGGATCGCAGATCGGCTTGAGGTAAATGAACCGGGCCGTTCTAATTTTATAAATCAGAATTGGGTTGTTCACGTTTTATTAAAAAATCTAGTTTTTCACGCGGATATGATGTTCATTGTCGTAGAATAGTTCTATTATTTTGTTTCCTTCAGATTCCAGGCATTTCATTATCAGATCTACTAGTGTTGTGGAGAGCGCAAGCATTAGAAATCCTTCCTTGGACCAAATAAAGCAGATTACTGCTGAGCTGCAGCGTAATGGCAGGGCGGAAGGCCAGAACGTTTTCTACCGGTTTCAGAATGCCACTGCAACAGAAACGGAAGAAGGAACAACCACAAACATGAAGTAGTATTGATTAGAAGGCAGGTTAGTCAAAAAAAACAATGTGAATAACAAACTCATAAGAATCTACCTGCCCTTGTAATCAGTACTACTTACATGTTTGCGGTTGTTCCTTCTTCCGTTTCTCTCTTGCAGTGGCATTCTGAAACCAGTAGAACACGTCCTTGCCTTCCGCCCTGCCATAACGCACCAGCTCAGCAGTAATCTGCTTTATTTAGTCAACCGATGGATTTCTTGTTCGGCTCATGAAAATGGAAGTTCAATATACGCTTATGATCTTCAGTTGGCTTTCACCTACTGCAAAAGCTTCTAACGCTTGCGCTGTCCACAACACTAGCAGATCTGATAAGCCTGGAATCTGAAGAAAGCGAAAAAATAGAATTATTCTACGACAGTAAACAACATCATATCGAATGGAAAAAATTAGATTTTTAATAAAACGCGAGCAGCCCATTTCGTTTTATAAAATCAGAACGACCCAGTTCGTTTACCTTCAGCAGATCCGCGATCCATTATCTTCTGCGGGACCTAAACTTGATATATCCTAATGAATCTCCTTGCGTGCGTATGCAACTTAGCTCTGAGGGTGACATGCATGACGAGATAGATATGGAATTTCTGGGAAATACTTTGGGCCAACCCCATATCTTGCACACTAACATCTTCGGTCGAGGTAAAGAGGGTAGGGAGCAGCAATTTTGTTTATGATTCGATCCCACAGCTGACTTACACAACTACACCATCCTCTGGAACGCATGGCAAATCATGCAATTTCTTTGATTCATCATGTATATATTTTTCTATCAAATATTTTTTTTTCGATCACATTTTATGATCTGTTATGAAAATAAAATGATTTACACAATCGGATGTAAAAACTCCAAAACAAAAATATATGGAAGCCCCAAGTATTGATTTTCACATACACAATCAGCATGTTAAAGAGAGCCAGCGATTACTAGGCATGATTAAATCGATCTACTGTCACGAATATTACTCAACCCTTGAAATTGTAAGATTGAATTTCAATCCTTCCATGGTACAGTTAAGAGACCTCAAATTGACTTCTAGTTTATCCTTCATCTGAAAAGTTGATTCTTTCGAACTTGAGTTCTAATATTTCTTCCCATGTGCACATTGAATTACCATGAAAAGGTTTTCGAAATGTGAAAAAAATTATGAACAGCACAACCTCTACCATTATTCGTTATGGTGGTTTCAAATGAATGAATCAAGCCATAAACATCCATTAAAGAATAATGGAAGGTTAATTTTTGTTAGATACTGTAAGTTGAAATTATGCTAGTATGGATGTATGAAAAATGATATCTCATGATAGGTATGGTTCCTTGAAGTCATGAGTTTAGTCAACAAAGCACAAGGTAAAAGTCTATGCAAAGGTAGGTTGAAGAAATGAAAGTATAGGAGAGATTATCTTATAGGTTTATCTTTAATAGAAAAAAAATGAAAACGATTTGTTCTATGATGAAAGTTTCTAGGTATCAAGATACAAAATAACAGATCAAGGAAAATAGATTTGGATTCAAAATAGATTTTCTATTATAATAATATTCAAGGTATAAGTTTATCAAACTCTTTTTTTATTGGGAATCTAACTGTCATGTTCAAGATTTTACACCTTGGACACAACACAACCATTTTATTTTATTTCTTTTCTAAACTACAAACGTATAAACCTTTAATGAATGATAACCATGCATAGATATGGTGTATAAACTATATGCATCAGGCAGCCTTATTATTTAGTTTTTTTTGCTAAAAGTTCACAAAATAAATTTATGTGTTATAACACCTCTCCAAGGATCATGATGACTTTATCCTTTAACAATAATTGAATAATGGTAATACTAATATTTAATCAAATACATTAGGGATGTCATTCTTAATATTAAAATGATAAGCTAATAGTAGGATTAGTATTTAGCCAACATAATATTATTATTTTCAAATCTCAATCTAACATTAATACCTTATCTTTAATTTTTAACCCAAATAATAACAATAATATTTATTTGCCAATTTCAATACAAATTTTATTGCTATTTAATCAACTAACACTAATGTTATTTATTTAGAAAAATAATATTACTAAAATAATGTTGGCATTCATTGCATCCCACTATTCTTTTAATATAACTAATTTACTAATTCACTACTACCATTTTCGTTTTATATTAATACTATTGTTTTACTTAAATCCAATATTTCTTAATACCAATATTAACATGGGTTATTTTAATATTGATTTTTATTTTATTTTCACCTTAATTTTTTTGTTTTCTACCTAATAATAATATTCTTACCCATAAGTTAAACCCCATGAATATTTACATTTCCCCTCTACAATACTAGCGCTTGCACCTCAACAAGGTGCAATGGTTACGCCGATAGCTGGATATAATCTGGCAGTATATTGAAAGGGATGGAAAAAAACTACAAGAAAAATGAAAATTGCTTTTCTTAGGACTAACTATTTATAGCAAAAGTCAGTTGATGATAGGATGCAAGCTACGAAGTAAAATCAGACTGTAAGGAAGAAATCATTGTGTGGCTCTTCACTCTGAATGGATGCTTCATTCTAGAGACTCTCAGGCTTCTCAGTGATGAATCACAAAGGAACCTGGATCCTATTTTTAATAGAAACCGGGTCTGTTCTTGTCAATTAGATATCCTAACTAATCTACTATTGCTTGAAAATTAGGTTCCCATAGTCCTCCTCCTTGGGCTATTCCAAATGAAGTACAATTGCACAGAAGAAAAGGCAAGGATAGAGCTGCTTAGAATGATTCGTGATGGTATAGTTGCCTTGGCTCACCCTTTCTTGCAGCAAAAAAGAGGGGAATCGCCAACAGAGCATTATGAACGCGAGAAAAACTTGAAGGAAGAACCCAAGTTATAAAAATCTGAAGCAATACAACCACATTTTGGGATTTTTCCATGATTTCATTCTGCAGGAGTCGAAGATTACCGGTGAAGGAGAAAAGGCAGGGGATATTCATATTACAGTACCAGAGGGCAGACACCATCGTTATCTTCGTGGTCTTCATTGTCATACAACAGCTCATAAACTGAAGAAAGAGTCTAAGTATCAATACCTCGTGGCTTCCGCTACAGAGTTATACAAGAGGGGAATGATGTTTAAGTCGTACAAGGGAGTTCCCTCAGCAAAGGACCTCCGTTTCGACGAATAGAAAAATACTCTGTTTCTCCCTGTGATATGGCTTTCTGATGCTACAGAATTGATCTTCAGGAACCTCATGGATGTGGACATCTGCCAAGAAAAAGAATTCACCGTTATTTTAGAGTATGTATTTCTGATGAATAGTTTGATGGAGACTATGGAGGACGTGGCTTTGCTCAAGAAGAAGGGAATAATTTAGAGCTCCATTGGAACTGATGAGGAAGCGAGTGACCTGTTCAATGGTCTGTGCAAAGGAGTTAATTTCACTTTCGCTGATGAAGATAGGTTTGTGGCATTGAAGAGTGGTGTTAATGAATGGTACAAACAACGGACTATGGTAATGAATTTCAATGGCTGCAAAGTCACTAAGACTTAAATATTAAAAGAAACATAAGGCCTAAAAAAATAAATGAAAAGGAGGTGGAGCCTATCAAATGTCACATGGAAGATTTGAGAAACTAATACAAGGAACTAATCCAGCCTGTTCATCTTTTTAAAATTTTGTCACTCAGTATTGTCTTGATTCAATATGTACTTGAAGCCATTAATTGCTTTTTGTGTAATTTTTTGTCTAAAATATTGTAGTTATGATCATATGAGCATCGTGGTGAATCCCCAATCCCTAATAAATTTGAATCTCTCAGATGATTTCCAACAAAGCTCTTTAATATATTTTTTTGAAAACCATATACTTTCGGCTATGCACTTATAATGTTCATTGCATAGTTTGGTCACCTTTTAACATGCTTGACTAAGGGTCATGAAATTCATTCCATTCAATATTCTTGGAATGGATGAAACGATGTACAAGTTATAAGAAAATTGTATGCTAGAATAGCCCTTTATATTGCTTAATTTATTTAAACTTTGTAGACCAAAGAAGATATTGAACTATGTAATATTGAATAGGTTTCATGGATTGCACAACTGCATATTGTGTTAAATAATATTACTTTCAAAAAGGTTGAGATTTAATTATCAAAATAAGATATAGTATTATTTAATAAAAACATGTATCTCTTTAAAAATGATCATGCAGTATTAGGAATTGAAAATGAAATTATCAAATTGTAATATAAATTGATTTTTTTTAAGTTTATATATAAGTTAAAATATTATAAATGAAAATATAAATAAAATATTATTATCTTTGAATTATATATCGAGAAGTTTATAATTCATCACATTCAAACACACTCTCCAAAAGAAATATTCTAAATTTTTTATTTCATATAAAAGTAAGTTTCTAAATTAATATGCTTAAAATTAAAAATTACATTCGAAATTATTACATATAAAAAGGAAGTTTGTAAAATTTAGAAAATTAAGTTAGAAAATTAAGTATAAAAGAAATTTTCTAAATTTACTTAAGCTTCTAAATTAATATACTTAAAATTATAAAATATTGAAAATCTTGAAAAAAGAAAAAATATTCTTTGATGTAATTGGAAAATGATTTTTCTAAAACAAAATTATGAAACAATGAAAAAAATTGTTATTTTTCAAATTCTAAATTAATTTATATAAAGTAAAATATTATAATATTAAATAAAAAGGTAATATCCTAAATTTTCTATTCATATAAAAATGTTTCTAAATTAATCTATTTAAAACATAAAAAATATTGAATTCTTTTTTAAAAAATAAAAGCATTTCAAAAAAGGAAGAATCATTCGTATTCTATTTTATTCAAAATTTATATAGGTGTGTGTATGTAGAAATATTATAAATGAAAGGATCTATTAAAGATTTTATTGTAAACAAACATACCTATTAAAATATATAATTTAATGTAAAATAAAACCAAAATCATAATAACTACATATCTAAAATCAATTTAAAATAGCAAAATTAAATACAAAGAAAATTAATAATTTTATTGTTACGCATAAAAAATCGTTTTTAAAATTAATATATTAAAAACTAGCATATCTATCTTTAAAAAATAATGTAATTGAAAATTAAATTCACACTTAACTTTATCATATAATTAATAAATAATTTATATAGATTTATTATTATTTATATATTTAGTATTATTAAAATTGATTTAAGTTGAAAATTAAATTCACTTAACTTTATCATATTGGTTAGGATTTAATTATGGTTAGGGCTCAATTAAAATTCTAAGATAAAGCTTGGAGTTAAGGCTAGGGTGATGAGGGTTGAATCAAGGTTACAATTACAGCTTTGGTTATGGTTTTTATTCAATTAGGGTTAGAGTCTAGTTAGGATTAGGGTTCAAGTTCAATTATGGTTGAATTTCAATTAGGTTAGGGTTAGTGTTTAGAGATAAATCTTAGAGTTATAGTTGGGATTAGGGTTTGTGTTCAATTAGGGATAAAATTAGGATTGGATTTTATTATGAATAGGCTTAGGGTTAGGTGTTCTAAGTTAAGATTAGGGTGGGCGCCGGAGTTAGTGTTAGTGTTGAGGATTAATTAGCATTAGGGTTAGGGTTTAATTAGGGTTTAATATAGAAAGGAGTGATAGGGAGGAAGGGGGGAGAAGGAGAGATAGAGATAGAAAGAGGCAGAGATAGCGATATAAAGGAGAGATGGAGAGATAGATACAACTTGGGAAAGATATAGGGGTTGAGATATAGAGAGTCAAAGAAAGGATAGAGTAATAAATAAACCTAACCCTAATCCTAACCCTAACCCCAATCATAACCCTAACCCTAATCCTAATCCTAGCCCTAATCTTAGCCCTAACCCTAAACCTAACCCTAACCCTAATCATAATCCTCACCCTAAACCTAATCACAATCCTAACCTAATTAAACCCTAACCCTAATCCTAACCCTAACCCTAACCCTAATCCCAATCCTAACCCTAATCCTAACCCTAACCCTAACCCCAACCCTAATCCTAACCCTAACTGTAATCCTAACCCTAGCCCTAACCCTAATCATATCCCTAACCCTAATACTAATGCTAACCCTAAACCTAATCCTAATCCTAACCTAACTGTACCCTAACCCTAATCCTAACCCTAACCCTAACTCTAACCCTAAACCTAACCCTAATCCTAACCCTAACCCTAATCATAAGCCTAATCATAATCTTAACCCTAAACCTAATCCTAATCCCTAATCTAATGCTTGATCCTAGCCTGGTTAGAGCCCTAGCCTAACCTAAACAATTAATGAAGCCTAGCCTAATCCTAGCCCTAAGCCTAGCCACATTTAAGCCTAATCCTTGTCCCTGGCCTAATACTAGTATTAACCCTAACCCCAATCCTGACCCTAACCTAATTAAACCCTAGCCCTACTCCTAACCCTAACCCTAACCCCAATCCTGACCCTAACCCTAACACTAACCCTAATCCTATCCCTAACCCTAATGGTAACCCTAACCCTAAACCTAATCCTAACCCTAACCGAACTAAACCCTGACCCTAATCCTAACCCTCATTCTAACCCTACCCTAATCATATTAACTATCATATTATGACATATTAATTATTATAATAATTTTATAATAAAATATATAAAAAATTATAAAAAAAAATTTATTTAAGATATTACATGTTGCGTCGCCCCTTCTACTAGCATATATATATATTATTTTAATAATGCATATAAAATACGCTTAGAGATATCTTTCTCGAGGCGCCTATTTTTTAATCAATTTTTTATTATAAAAATTGAAGAGACGCTTCCAGAAGAATATCTCTCGACGTATTATATATATATATTATTAAAATAATATATATATATATATATGCTAGTATGTATACCATTCATTTTCTTTTTTTAAGTTTTCAAGATTAGAGACAATCAAATCAAGGTCTTCAATATTAGAGACAGCCAAAGAATCCCTTGTTTCCCGGGCATGAAAAAGAAAACAGCACTAACAATTGTCTTGTAAATTGTAATCCAGCGGATATCACTTGCATTAATTCTGTAAATTTCAATATAACAGAATGGATGTCATTGGTAAAAATTTTATCTTCTATACTAAACGGTGCTGTAGACAGGTGGTTGGAGAGGATATGAGGCGTCTGCGTTGGAATTTATTGTGTCCCTGTTCACCAGATTGGCGATGCATTCAGTTTCTCTTCCAGAGAAAATGCTTTGATACCCAAAAAAAATGGGAATTTGGAAAGCATCTCCTGTCCGCTTATTTTTGTTGTCACCTTGGCTTTCTGCATCCCTCTCACCCATCTTCGCTAAGTTCCAATACTGACAGGCGAAACAGCTGGCTGATTAGGCGGTTCTAAAGATCTTTAAATTCTTTTGCTTTGGCCATTCCTTCTCACATTCTTGTCATTCTCTAACTGTCCTTTTGTCC
Source organism: Sequoia sempervirens (assembly GCA_007258455.2). Lineage (NCBI taxonomy): Eukaryota > Viridiplantae > Streptophyta > Pinopsida > Cupressales > Cupressaceae > Sequoia > Sequoia sempervirens. Next base: position 13,493 of record VDFB02218796.1, read on the forward strand.
CATGATCTAAAGGAATACGAAGAGAAAGGACATTTCATCTAGGCAGTAATCCTGTTGGCCCAGCCATGGGTGCTTTCAGCCTTCTTCGTTGTATTCTGCTGTTCCTGCTCATATCTATTTCTACCACAGAGTTTATGCAAATTTCTATGATGACATAGATGTGATGTGGGGCGCCGTTAATGTCAGCATATTCAGTGATGGTCAGGACTTGGAGCTTTCTCTCAATCAGGCCTCCTAGGGTAAATTTTATTTAATCCTCTTGACATTTGCATTCATTTCCAAGTACCCACGAATGATTATAGACTGATGTTTTATCCAATGTGCTTGGGTCCACTGCATAGATTGATTAGGTTCAAAGGATGGTTATCAGATACTCTGAGATGGGTTTAGTAAACTTATATGAAACAAAATAAACTGATGTAAATGAACCGGGCCGTTCTGATTTTATAAATCAGAATTGGGTTGTTCACGTTTTATTAAAAAATCTAGTTTTTCACGCGGATATGATGTTCATTGTCCTAGAATAGTTCTATTATTTTGTTTCCTTCAAATTCCGGGCATTTCATTATCAGATCTACTAGTGTTGTGGAGAGCGCAAGCATTAGAAATCCTTCCTTGGACCAAATAAAGCAGATTACTGCTGAGCTGCAGCGTAATGGCAGGGCGGAAGCGGAAGGCCAGAACGTTTTCTACCAGTTTCAGAATGCCACTGCAACAGAAACGGAAGAAGGAACAACCACAAACATGAAGTAGTATTGATTAGAAGGCAGGTTAGTCACAAAAAACAATGTGAATAACAAACTCATAAGAATCTACCTGCCCTTGTAATCAGTACTACTTACATGTTTGCGGTTGTTCCTTCTTCCGTTTCTCTCTTGCAGTGGCATTCTGAAACCAGTAGAACACGTCCTTGCCTTCCGCCCTGCCATAACGCACCAGCTCAGCAGCAATCTCCTTTATTTAGTCAGCCGATGGATTTCTTGTTCGGCTCATGAAAATGGAAGTTCAATATACGCTTATGATCTTCAGTTGGCTTTCACCTACTGCAAAAGCTTTTAACGCTTGCGCTGTCCACAACACTAGCAGATCTGATAAGCCTGGAATCTGAAGAAAGCGAAAAAATAGAATTATTCTACGACAGTAAACAACATCATATCGAATGGAAAAAATTAGATTTTTAATAAAACGCGAGCAGCCCATTTCGTTTTATAAAATCAGGACGACCCAGTTCGTTTACCTTCAGCAAATCCGCGATCCATTATCTTCTGCGGGACCTAAACTTGATATATC
>VDFB02218797.1:0-65221 GCA_007258455.2 Sequoia sempervirens
AGGGTAGGAGGGAGAGAGGGAGGGACAAAAAGAGGGAAGAGGGGAGATAGAGAGAGGTAGGATAGGAGGGATAGGTATAGAGAGAGTTAGGGAGGAAGGGAGCCTGGGTAGGTGGAGAGAGGTAGGGTAGGAGAGGTAGGTATAGATAGAGTTAGGGAGAGGGGGAGGGGTAGGTGGAGAGAGGTTGTATGTGTGTGAGGGAGAGAGGGAGGGATAGGTGGAGAGAGAGAAAGAGGGAAGGAGGGAGTTAGGGAGTGGTAGGTTGGGAGGGATAGATGGAGGGAGAGAAAGAGGGAAGGAGGGAGATAGGGATTGGTAAGGTGGGATGGAGAGAGAAGGAAGGAGGGAGATAGGATTGGTAAGGTGGGAGGTAGAGAGAGGGAAGGAGGGATATAGGGATTGGTAGGGTGGGATGGAGAGATGGAGGGACAAAAAGAGGGAAGGGGGAGATAAAGAGATGTAGGATGGGTATAGAGAGAGTTAGGGAGGAAGGGAGGGGTAGGTGGAGAGTGGTAGGGTAAGAGAGGTAGGTATAAAGAGAGTTAGGGAGAGCGATGGGTAGGTGGAGAGAGGTTGTGTGTGTGTTTTGAGAGAGGAATTGAGAGGTGGAGGGAGAGAAAGATGGAAGGAGGGAGATAGGGAGTGGTAGGGTGGGAGGGATAGCTATAGAGAGAGTTAGTGAGGGAGGAAGGGATAGGTGGAGAGAGAGGGAAGGAGATATGGAGTGGTAGGGTGGGAGGGATAGCTATAAAGAGTTAGGGAGGGAGGGAGGGGTAGGTGGAGAGAGAGGGAAGGAGATAGGAAGTGGTAAGGTGGAAGGGATAGAGGGAGGGAGAGAAATAGGGAAGGAGGGAGATAGGGATTGGGAAGGTGGGAGGGAGAGAGAGGGAAGTAGGGAGATAGGGAGTGGTCGGGTGGGAGGGAGAGAGGGAGGGACAAAAAGAGGGAAGAAGGGAGATAGAGAGAGGTAGGATACAAGGGATACATATAGAGAGAGTTAGGGAGGAAGGAAGGGGTAGGTGAAGAGAGGTAGGGTATGAGAGGTAGGTGTAGAGAGAGTTAGGGAGAGATGGAGGGGTAGGTGGAGGGAGGACCTTGTGTGTGAGAGAGAGGGAGAGAGGGAGGGATAGGTGGAGGGAGAGAAAGATAGGAGGGGGTTAGGGTGTGGTAGGGTGTGGTAGGGTGGTAGGGATAGGTATAGAGAGAGTTGGGGGGGAGGAAGGGGTAGGTGGAGAGAGAGAGAGAGGGAAGGAGATAGGGAGTGGTAGGGTGGGAGGGATAAAGGGAGGGAGAGAAAGAGGGAAGGAAGGATATGGGGAGTGGTAGGGTGGGAGAGATAAAGGGAAGGAGAGAAAGAGGGAAGGATGGGGTGGTAGAATTGGGGAGGATGGGGGAGGGGGAGAGAAGAAGAGGAAGGAGGAGATGGGGAGTGTTAGGGTGGGAGGATAGGTATAGAGAGAGTCAGGGAGGGAGGAAGGGGTAGGTGGAGAGAGGTTGTGTGTGTGTGAGGGAGAGGAAGGAGAGAGAGGGAAGGAGGGAGATAGGAAGTGGTAGGGTGGGAGGGATAGAGGGAGGGAGAGAAAGTAGGATGGATGGAGATAGAGAGAGGTAGGGTAGGAGGAGAGGTAGGTATAGAGAGAGTTAGGGAGATAGGGAGGGGTAGGTGGTGAGAGAATTAGAAAGAGGGGGGAAGTTGGGAAGGAGGGAGAAGTAGGTAGAAAGAGAGGTGGGGTGGGATAGATTGAGGGAAGGTAGGTATAGATACTTATAAAGTGCAAGGAATAAAGAGAGAGGTAGGTAAAGATAGATAGAGAGATATGGTGGGAGAGATGTACAAAGAGAGAGATCTACTGTGTGAGAAAGAGAGAGAGGGGGGAGGGAGAGGTAGAGAGAGGGAGAGGGATGGAGCAAGGGGTAAAGTGAGGGATACGTTGAGAGTGACCTACATTTGGAGGGATGGAGGGAGAGGGGGAAGGTGGGAGAGAGGGAGAGGTAGGGTGAGACAGATTGAGAGAAATGTAGGTAGAGAAGGAGAGGGTGAGTGGAGATAGACAAAGGTATAAAGGGAAGATGAGATGGAGGGAGGGAGAGAGAGAGATGTATTTATTGCTCTCAACTCCTTGTAGTAAATTATTATAATAAATATAATATTTAAAACTCCCTTGCAATAATCCATCAAATATTTTTTTATAATATATTATATTATTAAATATAAATTTAATATTATAATATTTATATAATATAATGTATAATATTTATATTAAATATTAATATTAATATTTTCTATTATATATTAATTTATCATATATTATAGTATATATTAATATTTTAAACATATATTAATATTAATATTATACATGTTATATTTTAATCTATAGTGATATTTATATATTTTAATATTTCTAATTAAAAAAATGGATATCCTTTCCATCAAATAATTTTTTTAAATATATTATATTAATATAACATTAAATATTTATATTAAATATAGTGTATATTATATTTATATTTCCTAGTACTTATTATTTACCATATATTATATTATATTATATTATATATATATTAATATTATATAAGAACAACCTAAAATGACTATGAAAATCCACAGGGTTTTCCTACCATGCTGGGAAAATGGGAGTTGTGAATATAGAAAATCTACCTATCTTGATTATAAATTGGAATTATGTAGAAGATAAGGGGTAGTAGATTTGCTACCACCATCTTCAGACATCTCCAAGGCACCAAGAAAACACAAAATGACTCTGAAAGTCCATTGTTCCCCTTTGGGGGCCTCTATCAAAATGGAGCATGAGAAGTCGATTACTTTCAATGCAAACAATATTAAAATACTTGTGGATGAACTCTCTATGAAAACACTTATCTCCATCAGAGCTCCTCATCCTGGTTCAAAACTTGGCTCAGAAGCCAAGTAAACCAAATCATTTTCTTTCCAATTCCAACAATTCTGAACTTGAAGGAAATTGGTCTTTTACTTTTTAACTACATAACTGGAGGTAGGAGAATTTAGAGTATCCCCAATTTAATACCACAACATCATCTTATTCCTTATTAACCTTGCAAAATAAAAATGCTTATTACAATTCAAAATATTGCACTCAATAGTAAACCCTTCTACGAATGATTTCAATTGTGTTCAATATCCCTATTTATGGGCCATTTATGAGTTCACCATGCCTATTTACTCATAATTCATGTGAGGTATATTGCTTTTTGGTGCTAACCAAGTAACCAACTTTAATCATGTGAGGTATAATTATTTTTTGATTGTTTGGCTACATGCTAACAAGCACTCCACCCAAACGATATGAAATCTATTATAAATCTTATTTCAATTTATAATTGGATTCATGACATCATCATGTATAGTATGTTGTGCAATTTTCAATATCAAGTTATCCAATTGCTCACTTCGAATGTACATATAGCGTTAATCCACGATTCCACAACCCTATTTTCTTCAATGAACAACAATTCCACAGAATTGTGGAAATCAATAAAAAGAAAACACATGCCATATTTTTGCCATTTTTAGTATCAAGTTATCAAATCAATCATTTCACTTGCTTCATATATTTAGAAGAGGAACTTAATTATGAATATTTTAAAGATTTCCCAGGTATGTATGACATTAATCCGCGGTTCCGCAACCATATTTTCTTCAATGAACGATAATCCTACGAATTGTGGAAATCGATAAAAAAGATAGAGAAATAAATGGCAGGCAAAGTTATTCGAAGCATTGAAAAGATGGAGAATTAAATGGCTTGTTCTTTATTAGAGGTAAAATTCAGGTATTGAAGGGGCCTAGAACCCGTTACATTAGAAAGAAGTTGAGATATAAGAAAGCAACATTAAGCAAAAAACAACCCAATAGGAGCGACCCAACATCAAAATGTCAGCCAAAAAGGAGGACCCCACCAACAACACTACATACTTTTCAGAATATCTACCGCCTCCACGTCACTAGCCACAACCTTTTGTGCTTCATCCAAAACATTAGAAATTTCTTTCCTAGAGGCCCCAACCTAAGCTTTAGTTTTGTTCCTAGTCCTAGCCCTAGGACCTGCCGTATTAACTTCAGTAATCAAAACAATACCTTTCTCCCCACCCTTCCCAACAACACCCTCCTGATATATATATTATATAATATACATATTATATATAATATGTATTTTATATATAATATTGATATATATATATAATATGTATTTATTATATATTATATAAAATATATAATATTATATATTATATATAAATACTTATATTAATATTAATATTATAACATCTTAAATTTAAATCTATATTGATTTTTATATATTAATATTTCTAATTTTAAGAAATGAATATCCATTTCTAAAGTTGAAATAACAAATATCCATTCTATAACTTTAAGTAATAGATATTTGTTTTATATCAGATATCCGCTTTTACCTTTAACAAATGGATATCCGTTTCTATTGGATATCCGATAATAACTGATATTCGTTATTGCTTCGGTATTTGGCTTGGGGGTGAGCAACTGAAAAATCATCCCCAACGTGTTTACAGGGGTTGCAAGAGTTTATCAAACTTCACCCTTTGTGCTGACGACTTTTTTTTTCATTTGATTTTGATGAAATGAAAAGGGTTTATTGAACAAATTGACAACATTCTACCAATATAAGATATGCTTTATTTTGAATTTAGTAGGTATTTATTATTGATTTTCTACATGCACTATGTGTAAAGTCTTGATTGATAGGTTAATTGAAAAACATCTATAACTTTTAAATAGTTGAATACATTTTTTGAATCTAAAAGATGCATCACACACTATGCTTCACAAATTATAGTTTAAAATAAAATAAAATTAAACTCATAATTTTTTGTGGAAGTTAGGGTGGCCAGACAAATGGTTTTTAATATTTTTAAAAATTCCTTTTAGAAAATTCATAACTAATTATTTACTTGCAAAAAAATTACAAAAATATATGTGTCACATCCATGCATGTGTCCTCTACTTATATTGAAAGATTCAAAAAAAAAATATTTACTTTTGCTCCCCATTAGGGTGGTCGGACAAACACGTGTTTTTTTTTCCAAATTTTAATGTACTACTGCATTGAATCTTAAATTTTCACCAAATCAAATTATATTTTTTCAAAAAAGGCCTAGTAGCTTACAAACTACGTTCAATTTGCTACAAATTCTATTCCTATATATTTTTGAAATTATGTTAATAACCTATTCAAATTCTTATGTGAAGTTGTTTAAATCCATTTTTCTAAATTTTCATTGCCACTTAGGGGCCTAGTTTGGACCCCTTATGATCCTACACTAACCTTAGTCACTAGGCTCCACATATATAAATTAGATCATTGTTTCTAGGGAAGTGCTACAATTTGGGGCATAACTCAAATATATGGCACAAATCCAAATGGTATATGCAACTCTTGTACCATTGTCATAACAAAAATCAGAGTCTATATTACAGTGTGTATCCCTTTCAAATCATTGTCATGGCTAGGACATTGATCATTGTGTTGGCTTCATTATTGGTCTAGGTATAAAGGATTGTAAAATCTATTATTATTAAGGTTTGAAGACCACTTGGATGAGCATAAATCCATATTATATGCTTTATAACAACCATGTGTTATTGTTGAACATAGACCAGTTTTCCTATAAATGAAAGTATTCATTTTATTTTATAAATATTTTTCATTTTCAGACTTTAGTAATATACAAATCTAGTCCATATTGCTATTTTCTTGCACTATACTATATCCATGAAATTTTTCAATTTTTATTATTAGGAAACACTAAAAAGGAGGGCATACAATACCAAAAAATCATAAAGTTACAATTTTTTGAATTGTGAACATCATGATAGTGGTCAATTTGTTTTTAGTGGATGCATTATTTTGTGGTAGAGGGGAATTTTTTGATGATTCACATATATTGTCTTTTTGGTTAGAAATATAGTCTTGGCTCTACCAATTTTTAAGTTTTAAGATCTTGAGTTGCACACTCTATTATATAGATGTTCTATTTACATATTTTCCTAAGGGGATTTTAAATTATTAGACGACTATAAGACTATATGTAATCTTTTGGTTTTGAGAAAATAAGATTTTTAGTAATGATCATTTGTTCTATTTTGTTTGCTCTAGTATTTCAATCTAAAATTATGAGTTGTAGGATTAGAAGATCCAGATATGTGTGTTAAATTTACAAGAATAGAGTTTCATTTTCATTAATGATACATTTCCAAATGATGAGTTAATTTCAATCAAGGGAGAACTTAATTCAATAAAGTAGATACAATGGTGACACTTGATTAGGCACTTGTGACACCTAATTGTCATTAATCAAACATTGATAAGGTAGTTGTGGCACTTGATTAGCTCCAATCAAGAATGACATATACTATTATAACTATATAGGACAAAATATATTATTTAAGTAAACTTGATAAAATTGATGCAATATATTATTACATCAATAAAAATTAGTGTATACACCTAAAAATGGTCACATCACATAGTCTGGTAATTAATTAAATATTTTTAATATTTAATTAAATCTTTGAGTTCAATCTGCGTATAAATAAATTTAAATAATTTATTTATATTTGTTCATTCTTTCATTTCGATTAAATAAATAAGTTTATTTAATCACTTTTCTTATTCATTTCTTAATTAATTAAATAAAACATTATGATTTATTTATATTAGTTATCATTTAATCTTGGCTTGGATATTTTATTCAAATAAAGATTAAGTATTCTTTTTTTCTAAAGTCTATTCACAATTAAATATTCTAAATATTTAATTAAATCTTCTAAATTCTACTCACAATTAAATATTTCAAATATTTAATTAAATTCTTCTAAAGTTTATTTGTAATTAAATATTCTAAATATTTAATTAAACATTTTATAGTCCTAAAATCAAAAATCAAACTCACATAAATGAAATTAAATAAATTTATTTTATTTATTTAATTAATTTGGGGATTATCTTCAACAACTGTGAAACAAACTTCCAAAACAGAAAAATTAAATTTCTCTGTTCCTATGCAAGCTTGTTCCCATGGGTTGAAGACAAGGCTCCATTCTTCTCTCCAACCTCCCAACATTCTCCATCTTCCTCTCAACCTCTCCATCTCTCACCATTCAAAACTACCAGACAATCTTATAGCCATTGATCTTTGCCAGCGAGGCTCTTGCCTGCAAAAAGCTATAAAAAGGACCTCGGGTCTTTGAAATCATAGAGAAGCTTTCATACAAGAAAACTATAGCCAATTTGCAATAGCATAGCCTTCTAGTATTCATAGCATTCTAATATCATAGCATAGCATAGAATTATTTCATATCATGGCCTATTCACCTCATATCATAGCATCCATAATTCACAACCCATGTGCATAATCTACAGCCCTTGTGCATATCCGTATCAGCATTTTCACTCCATCAGCATATAGCATAGAGAAGCACTTTCCTTTGCACACTCGTTCTGCAGGTTGCTATTCGGAGAAGCTTTGCTTACACAATCTGAAAGCAACAGTTTCAAACAAATCCCTGGAGATAGAGGAAAATGGAACGGCTCTGAAGAAGCTCTGTTTATTTCATTTGAATTCAATTTACTTAGTTTTCTTTGGTTTAATGTTTCATTTGTGTTTTTATTGTTTTACTTTGATACTAACATATTTATCACACAATTAGAATGTATGATTAAAAAAAATTTAAGAGCTACAAGCATGACAATGAAGAGGAGGAACCTTTATTTTCTAAAGTCTCTCCCTAAGAGGCAATCTTTTTATAACAATCACCCAAAAAAATATTTTTTAAAAAGTTTTGCATGAATTTTCCTAATTTTATTATATCCCCAAATTCAAGTAGTATTGATAAATTGAACCACCATCTCTAGTTAAGGTCATACATAGATCTGTGCTATAAGCCATTAATTGGTCATATTGTGTTTGAAATTCAAAAAAGGGTATTAATAGTCCCCTAGTATCTCAACCAAAAAGTGGAGAAAATAGTCGAGTTTGTGAAGATAGTCATACAAGGTGACACGTTCTTATCATTTCAATTATTTTAGAAGATGTTTTTCCTAATGTATCAAATTATAATTATTATCACGAAGATATTAACATATTTTGATTTTCTTTGTAAACCTCAATTAAATGTAAAAATTAAACATTTCTTTTTACCCACACATTTTTAAACTACTCAATGTCCTAATACAAAATTGAATTTGAAACTTAATCACTTACTTTCAAAAAATTTGAATATCATTATACCACAACCCAATAGACAATTCTAAATTACTTTTAATATCATCCTATATATAGGAGAGGACCCAATAGTTGAGCATGTTTCATTAGTTGTGATAGTAGTTGTTTATATAATGCCCAATAGTTATGACTTGACTACCCATAATTAAACATGTATTCCTTTGATCTAAAACAACCAATCATGTGATGCCACATCAACACTCAACTATCCATGATGTGAATGCACAAGTATTGTCTCGCTTTTTTTGGCCTTTTGACACCTTGACAAAAAGTATGCTGATGTGGCATCATATTTGATGATGTGGCCTTGAAACGAAAGTTATAAGCAAAGGACTTGCCAAGTAAGCTGCTGTAAAAAATTGGGAGTGATTTGAAATTTTCATAGGATAATTAGAAGCGTGAAATTAGGGTGCACACTTAGGTCCTCTCCTAATAGTCAAAAGTATGATGTGGCATCATATTTGATGATGTGGCCTTGAAACGAAAGTTATAAGCAAAGGACTTGCCAAGTAAGCTGCTGTAAAAAATTGGGAGTGATTTGAAATTTTCACGTAGGATAATTGGAAATGTGAAATTAGGGTGCACAAGTACTAGGTCCTCTCCCCTAATAGTCATTTCTTTTTCTTATAATATATAAAAAGGGGCTTCTATTTGAAGGTCTACCCTTAACAGGCCGAGAGCATCGGCTTCCGCCTCTTGACAGGCCGTTTAACAGATGGATATTATATGCGGCCAAGAGTGATGGATCTGTTCTTACGTTTTTTGTTTTTGTTGCTAACCAGTAATTATTGGCTTATGTGGCTTAACGTGAAGCACATATGTAGATAAGGTTTTCAGTATTCTAACAAAACAGACTATATGATAAAAGATAAACACAATTTCATAAACTTTCATGCAGGATGCATCGGTAGCATCGGTACAATATCTAAGTCCAAATTGAAAAGAATTAAAGCTATTTTCTAAGACAACCTGGTATGACCTTTATCTAGTGATTTAATGTTGTGTAAACTGGATTTAAATGCAAGCATCTCCCTTTAAACTTGTAATCCCTGCAAATTTTGATCTGGTTCATTTTTTTTTTGAAATTTGATAGTTAGTCTCGTTTTCATACGATTCTTCCAGCTTTAAATGATTTCAGCTCCCTCTATTAAAAAGAAAATTGAAACACTTAAGCTTCATTTTCTTTTGCAGTCCGTTGGATTGCGATATTGCGTCGCAAATTTTTCGGTTTCCAAGCAAAGTTTGAGTCTTCGCGGAAGTTGCTTTGCTTGGTTGAATCCTCAAAATGCTGACAGCAAAAACGGTGACTGCGACGTACGGTACTCATCCAACAGCTAACAGCAAAATTAAAACCTTTAGTTCTGCGTTTCAGGGTTTAAATTGCACAAAATTTTGTCCACAACAGAAAACTCGAACATTCCTATGCACAGCTTCGGCGCAGAAGGAGCTTTACCAGCCCTTCCGTCCACCGCCAACTGTCCAAAATGTTCCCGATGCCGCAAAAAAATTAAGCATCGATGAACAACTAAATATTCTCCGTGACAGAATAGGTATGTGGCATCAGTATGCCGAATTAATTCCTTCTCTTTCTAGGGCTGGATTTGCTCCTTCAAGCATTGAGGAAGTGACAGGAATTTCAGGAGTAGAGCAAAACAAAATCTTAGTTGCTTCTAGGGTTCGTTCTTCTTTGGTATCCAGTGGCTTCGATGAGAATGCTTTAACCTATTTTGATGTCGGTGGAGCCGATATCCTGTATGAGTTTAGGACTCTTTCATCAGAACAGCGAAAGTCTGCTGCTGAATTTGCCGTGGAAAACAGAAGTGATGGCAAGGAAGCCAGGGAGTTGGCCAAAGCCATGAAGGACTTCGAAAGGCGGCGTAAAGAAGGATGGGAGTCCTTTTCTCCTCTCCCTGGTGATTGCTTAGCTTACTCCTTATATGGCCAGAGTAAAGAGTACAAAGCCAAGCCAGAGCGAGAATCCGCATTGAAGAAGGCTCTTTCTTATGCAGTTACAGAAAAAGCGAAGGCTAGGATTCAAGGATTCCTAGATGACAATGAGGAAAACAAGCAGGACGAATCTTCAGAAATTTTCCGGCGCTTGGTTGTTGTAAGGTTGATGCCTGGGGAGGTTTCAGAGGCTAAGGTTCCTTTGGTTTTGCCTGTAATTGATGCAAATATCGAACAATTTCACCAGTCCCCATCTCGTAAAGCGCTGGGAGAAGGCCCCTTTAGGATTTATAAGTCAGAAGCATCATGGAAATCTTGGGTTGTTTTGCCTGGCTGGGAACCATTGATTAGTGCAGAAGCCCCTGTAGTTATTTGCTTTCCTGATGCGAATGTTCTTCCATGGAGAGTAAAAGGTGCAGACAAGATGGACCCAATTCTTGTGGCAGTAGATAAAACAAGGACTGAGATTGATGCAGAAAGTTTTTTCCTGGTAACCTCTACTGATAATTCTTTGACCCTTAAGAGAGGATCTGTGATTTCTGAATCTGCAGGGTCTGTTTTGGGTAAGGTAGTTTTAGTTGTTAGACCACCTCGAACAGAGAGTGATGAGCTGGAGATGGAAGATTGGGAATGATTATTTGCTTACCAGAAACTTAAACATTTGCATGCATGTTTCAAATCCCAATCTTATCTTCAAGAGTGTTGTAAGTACGAAATTTTGAACATTGGTAAAATGGAGTATGCGACAATAATATATTTAGTTTGTGGTGTCCGAACTACATGATTTTTGGAATTGTTAAGTGCAATCTTGACTACAGTGCAACGTATCCTTATTTTGGGGAAATGTTTGGCAGTTGTTGATTTCTAATTCATAATAAGTCCGTTGCTTTAGAACCATTAAATATTTCATCTGGATTTAGCATTTTCCCCATACATTTCAGATATATTTTGGTTATCTTGTAGACATGGAAACACAAGTAGAGTTTTTGCATTTAATTTCTTTATTGGCTTAATTTTTCTTTTCATTTTTGTTTCTGCCCTAAAACTGTATGACTTTCATGTTCACAAATTGTACTTGAGTGATACTTTATTGCTACCCAAATTTCCAGATTCTTGAATGAAGATTACCGTTTGGTTTCTCTTTCAACGAAGCCACTTCATTTCATCCTTTGCTATAATTTGTATTATAGAATCATTCCCAATTTCAGCAATTATAATTTCATTTGATCAGAAACTTTGGGATATGGGAGATTTCTCGGGTTGGTTTGAACAGATACATCTTGAGGCTATTCATAAATACAGGGGAAGAATGAGCAGATTGAGTTATTGGCATTTGCTGATAAATTATGCATTATCCTGGGCAGTTTAAATTTTCAAGTCTTATAAATTTGATCTTCCTCTTGGAAGTAGCATCATTTATTTCTCATGAAACATCAGACCACCTAAATGGTGTCTCTACAATGGAAAACATGGATTGAAAGGATTCAGCATGTTTTAGAGGATGTGATAACGCAAAGATGTATATTTCAATTAAACACATCGTTATCCTTGACCAACCAAAGTGAACCTCAACTAAAATGTCAAAATAGTAAATACAAAACCCATAGGAGTTTACTGGAAATCTTACAGTGCTCTGTATGAGTTGTTAATGCCTGCAATCAATGATCTGGAATTCAGGGCATTCCATTCTCCTTGAAGATTGCTGACACAAATCCATGCTTGAAGCATTCACAACTCTAGCATCAAAACATTCAACTTTGTCTTGTTTAGGTTTTCTAGAAAAAATAGAGTTTTCTATACAGCATTTCATTTGATATTTCTTGCTATCTTATACCATATATTATATCTATGTTCCTTGTCCAAAATTTGCTTCTCAGTATATTCTGGTTTGGTCACATCTTGTTCCTTTCTAATGTAAAATGATAGTCTCGGGTCTCATACATGATACATCCTCATACATGATACATCTCTTTTTCATTAAGTCACAGTGCATGGTGATAACTAGATGCTGATCCTAATTTCCTTATTGCTAACCTTGAAGGAAAGCTAAATATAGGAGCTTGACAACAAACTATTTGAATCTTTGAACTTTCTGTAAAATTCTCTAAAAGTGTACTGTTGCTCAACTTCCTTACAGTTTGAACATGTTATACACTGATTATGACTATCGGTTCAAACGATAGCCTTCCCCTCAATAGGTTACCTTTTGTTTCTTGTTAACACAAAATTAAAAATTATTTTTCCACATTTCATTTGTTTATGGGCTTCATTTTTTTTATTCATTCCCTGCTTCTGACTTAAAGTCTTAAACCTGTATGAATTGTGGGGCCTCCTATTGTTCAATCGTTAAGATTACTGGTCAAGTTTCTAGATAGTAATAGTAAATTCAAAGATTATTATTTGTATTTTAGAAATGGTCCCCCTTTTTCATCCAATTATGATTTCATTTGGACTTAAACTTTGGGTGAAAACAAATGTGTATTATGCCGATTCATGAAAACATGAAAGGAAGATGATTGAGTTATTGAGGGTTGCAGACAAATCAAACATTATTGAGTTAAAAACTTGAATGCTATTTTTATGCCATATATATGTGAACTCCTATTTGAAACATCACTGATTTCTCAAAATTCTCAGGCCATCTAAATTGCAACTTCGTAATCCAAATAACATTGCAATTTTATGCTTCATTCAAACACACTACAGTCCCTGAATCTACCAACCAAAATTAACTTCAAGTATGCCCTTAAAATACAAGATATTAACTATACAGATATGCTTTTCACTTCTTAGATTTACTCCTCGTTACATTTAGCTTGCTTTCATAAAAGATTACCTCATTGTTTTAAATGCAAACTAACTCAGAATTTGTGGATTCAGACTGCTCTTTTCATTTTTCTTTAATGTTATTATTTACTGCTCTATCTGATAGATTAAATACATGAATTAGTGATGGAGATGACAATGCATGCCAGATACATGTGTAAAATATATCTTTATTCGCACATGAAATTATTACAAAAGAAGACAGAGATGGTCAGCCAAGGATCAGAATCAATCCGACTAGATCATACTACTCTCTTTGACGATACACAATGTATTTAAAGGACCCGACGGTTGCCAAGAAGAGCACAACCATCAACCAACTGACACTTATAACTACTTGAAGCCGACAAGCAATTAATCCATAGTCAGATAACCAATATTATCAAAGCATAATAATAGACATTGTACACTAACTACATCATCCCCCCAAAAAGAAAAAGTCGTCTTCCAAACGACAAGTAAACATCAAGTGACATTAGGGAAGGCTTGCCAAACTAATGCCGACATTGTTAGGCAAGGAACTGTAGACAAACTTGGAAGTGTATTTTGCAAACTCGGACGTGGATTGTACTTAGAAATTCAATCAAAACCACACAGAACTTCATGGCACACCTCATTACCATGATTTTTTAAGAGGCCAAAAACAATGTTGACAAAGCCAAAAAATAGAGATCTCACAATGTTTAATTGATGTACAAGTTTACATGGATGAAAGGTAATGATGTTGTATGGCTGATGTGGAAAGCAGACTTACTTATAAAGTGATTACATTCTATACCATGACTGACTGGCCTATTCTCCCACTGAACCCCTTTGCACAACTCCCGAGATCATGTGAGGGAAAGTGAGTAACCCATCGGGAAGCCTATGCAAGTCTAGCCAAATCACTTCATGTAAGGGTACCCAGGCAAAGTACGTCTCCAGCAACGTCTTTTACAGTACAGTGACTCCTGTCCTGTGAGTAGAGGATTCACCGGCAAAATGATTGTAGGCAGGTGTGGGGTTAATGTGTGGTTGGTAACTGGCAGTGGTTGGAATGGAGCCAGTGGTACCTGTAATGGCAATGGGGTTGGCATGACAGTAGGTTGGCAATGGGTTTAGGTGGTACCAGCAATGTATTGGGTAAATGGGGTTATGGTATTAGTTTGTTGGCAGCATTGATAGTGGTTATGAATAATGTTGTAATGATGTATAGAATGTCATGAAGCACCTTGAAATAATTTATTGGTCGTACAAGTATATGCTTGGTGAGAATATTTGTCGCCGTTCAGTAGGCCAAGTCGATGGGTGCCTTAGACGTACACCTTGATCAAACCGTATGGTGTGAAGAGGGAACAATGAAGCCTATATGGTGTAAGTTGTCAATGCCTTGTCTAGCCACCGTATAATGTGAATAGAGGGTTTCCTTGCACTATGAATTGAGTGTTCTCGGACATTATGCCGAATGAGTGGGTGTCGTACAACTTGAAATATTTTCCGCCATGCTATGTTGAGACTTAGCCATACATGGAAGAAACTTTGCTTGCGCCGTACAGGGGGTGTGATTGGAGTCATTTGACAAAGCATTGTCAATGTTGTACCATTGGAAGATGTCGATGTCATATGGTTGGGATGTGATACTGTACATTGATGCATTGTACGTCGTAGGTTAATTGTTGCACGGTGGAGCACCGTACGATCTAAATGGGATTGTTGAGCCATACAGTGACATCTTCTCCCTTCAGCCGTACAGTGAAAAGTGTTTGTGTTGGCCGTACAATGAAATGGTTGTAATCTTTGGACCAGACAATGTGATTTTTAACTCCTATCGCCAAGTGCAATTCCACTTTATGTTGCCATCATGCTATGTAAAGAGGTTTAGGAACCCACCGTGCTATGTGGCTTGGCCATACGACAATTCTTTTCTTGTGGTGCAAATGAGTTCTTTTCTCACCATACAATATGGTCAAACCTTTTAGTGTAATCAAACTTTATAATCGGGCTTTTAAATGTACTCGAAGGCATATTGTTAGTAATTTTGCATTCCTCTACAAAGTCAAATACCTCTACTGCAATTGTCATCTTTTGCAAACAATGGATTGTGCTTTGCACACGTAAATTGTCCAACTTTTCAAAATCATTTTTCATCGGTTGCTCTTCTTTGAGTGTTGTGGCTTCGAGAAATTTACAAGCCAACGGAAATACGTCATAGACCTCCATTTGCCAATAAAAAAGCCACAGAGAGAATTTGTTTCATCCTCCGAGCATGACTATAATTCTAGAATCCCTTCATCATTTGGTTCCATGAACCTTCTTTCTTCGTCCACTCTTGATTCTCCTTCTAACTTTGAATCAAAGGAAGCAATCTCTTCACTTTTGCTTGATTCCTCAAGTCGATGATACTTCCTTTTCTTTCTATCAAGATGGTGTTTCATTTTCAACTATGATCCGCCTTGGCTACGATCAACCATCCTCTCCCAAGCAATGCATCGCATGCCTTCTTCTGTAATGGAATGACCACAAAGTTTAGAAAGAATTGTTGGGTTCCAATCGTCACTTTTTGCGCCATTAGTGTCCCCAACGACTTGATTTCATGTTGGTCGCACCTAGTTGGAATGTCAGTGGCTAGAGGGTTGGCTTGTTGAGGCATTTCCATGTATCTTCTAGCAATACATTAACTCTTGATCCTCCATCAACAATGGTGTTTGTCAGATTCCTCCCCATTATTTCCATTTCAACAACAACTAGTTTCTTCCCTATGTTAAGTGCCAACAACATTGGGTCAATGACTTGTCCACCCTTGGGCAGTGGCTCTACTATCATGTCTTCTTCGGCCTTCTTGTTGTCAACTTTGATTGTCACTGACCATGTTTGTAATTGCCACTCTTAGTTGTGGCAAGGTTTGAAGTAGGTTTGTCACATTGATTGGTATGGTTGTCTATAGTACCTATCATATTATCTTCTTTTTTGACTCGTCCGCAATGAGGTATTTGCAGTTTCATTGGAGGTTCTTCGTTCATTTTCCATCGCCTGTCCTACTTTGGCATTGGCTACTTGAAGTCGTTCCTTTTCTGTACGAGGGTTTGGATATACTGCCTTCTTTGTTTGTGCTATGGTGATTGCCAAAATTGCCTCATCTTGCTCCTCCACTTCCAACATGTTAATACCTTTTTGCTTCAGGCAATCAATGTCTTCATGATCACTCAGTCCACACCATTTGCACTTTGTCTTGCTTGTTCTAGTAGTCACTTGCAAAGTATCCCCATTTGCTACATTGTCAGCATTGTATGATAGGGCGTCCTTTGGGTCATACTATATTTGGCTTCGTCCTCTTTAATTTCAATTGAGAGGACTGCTCTCCCTATGTAAAGAGTACTTGTGTACTCCTAGTCTTCAAATTGTATGGGCACTCCTTTATTGAATGACCCATAACTTGGCAAGTCTCACAAAACATCTTTTTAGGAATATTTACTTTAGTGTGACCTTCAACTTTGTAGTCGATACACCATGATTTTTTATTCTTTTGTAATTTCTTTCTTGGCTTTGAGCTCCTTCATCATCCTCATCATATCTTTCCGCAAGGCTTGAATTGTCTTTGATTCACTGTCACTGCTATCTTTTGTGCTCTCGTCATCTTTCGTCCTCCACTTCCCTCAAGAGGATGTCTTGTTTTCACTCTTGATGTCCATCGCCCAATTATAGGTGTCAGCACATGAGGATGGAGGTATAACTTTCATCTTCTTTTATAGTGAAGGAATCAATCCTTCAATGAACCGTCTTTTCTTTAGTCCATCCATTGGCTAGTTTTCCAATTTTACTAGCAATTCTTTGAGCCTACGATTGTAAGCTCGTATGTTTTCATGTTTTCCCTGCTTCGTGTTGTATATCTCTAATACGGTTTCATTGTCGTCTCTCAGAAGTTTGAATTCTTCCTAGAATGTTCTTTTTAATGCATCCCATGTGGCTTTGTCAGCTACATCTAATTTTGTATAGCAATCTATCACTAAGCCTCTGAGAATTGTTGGAAATGTTCTCAGCCAATATGCTTTGTCATCATAACAATTTGCTACCTAGATTGCCTCACATGTCTTGCAATGTCTCACAGGATCCTTTGAATCGTTCCTTGTGAACTTTGGAAGTGTCTGCTTCTCTACATTCGGACTTGTTGGGGGAGTCACCATCTTGCCTCCTTGTTGCACCCTCTGTGACGGTAACTTGTTTGGAGGGTTTTAATTTGTACATTCCAGTGCTTTCCCTGCACTCTTGGACACATCACAATTCTTCACTCATCCCTCTTCAGCGTTTGTCATCCTCGGGTTGCCTTTGAGGTCCTTTCGATGCTCCCTTCATCCTAGCATTATCAGCTTCAATCATCCAATGCTTGATTCTCTTGTCAGTATCAAGTCTTCAATTTGGTGTATGGTTTCTATCAAATTGTTGGTAGGTTCTCTTTGGCCTTCCCCTTTAGCCAACTTTAATGGCACAAATAGTTCTTTGATGGTTGGGTTGGCAAGTTCTCTCGCCTTGCCTTTGGCCTAACAGTGAACCTTCTTCGTCTGACGGTCCTTTGGCAATGTTAGTGTATTCTTCTTCACTTTCCCCTTTGTTCGATGTTGACAATATTGACGGTTCTCCGACTTGGTTGGTAAGGTCAGTGTGCACTTCGGGCTTCCACTCTTGGGTGGACTTGTTTTCCCTCATCAACATTTTGCCTTCTTCAACTTCACCCTTCAATCGTCTCCTTTGTTCTCTTTGTTTGATGATCCTTAAAGATCGCCTGATCTCTTGATCTTGACCATGTTGTGGTCTCTTCCTGCCTTTATTGGAGTGTAAGGGCATGAATCTCTTAAATCTTACCCAATTTCTTTAAGACAATGGCCCCAAAAATTTATTGCTTTATCTGATAGATTAAATACATGAATTAATAATGGTGATGACAATGCATACTAGATACATGCATAAAATATATCTTTATTTACATATGAAATTATTACAAAAGACAACCAGACATGGTCAGCCAAAGAATAGAGTTGATCATCATACTACTCGCTTTGATGATACATTATGTATTTAAAGGACCCGACAGTTGCCAAGAAGAACACAACTGTCAACCAACCGACGCTTATAACTACCTGAAGCCAACAACCAATTAATACATAGTCAAATAACCAATATTATCAAAGCATAATAATAGACATTGAACACTGACTATAGTTACAATCCAATCAAATTTTTAACATACATTTCATGATAAAATTATACTTTGACCCAAAGGTTTATCCTAATTTATATCATTATTTGCAAGCCTTAAGGTAGGACTAAACAATGAAATATTCCTGAAGGAAAGAAACACTCCAAATTATCTGTATTTAAGAGTCAAACCTATATGAGTAATTTACCATTATCCCTCAATAAAATTGACCCATATTTATTTATAGTGTTTCATAATGATAGATGGCATTATATATAATTTCTATTTAATAAGTGAGGGTAAACCATTACCCACCTAATCTCATAATATCAACGAATAACTGAGCATAAATTACTTTCCAAGTTACCCATGGAAACAAGGCCTGTTATGAGGTGGAAGCAGGTGCTCTCCACCTCCGCTTAAACCATCTTCCAGCAAACTCTTGAAGAAAGGCCAACATTTCCTGATGTTCCTGTTCTTCACTTGTCCACATATTCACTGCAAAATACATGACCTTATGTGCTTGCCATCTGCACATTCATATTAAATAAAACAGAAGTACAGCTGTAAACCAACACAATAAACTTACCGAATGGTGTAACCTTGGAATAACACAACTTAATTATCAACAATCTTTGTTCAGTCGGTCATTGAGCAAATTACTGAGATTTCTGAATGCATGTGAAGAGTGACCAGTTTTCTGACTGAGATTGGAAACTTCAGAAGCATTTTCTCTTGCACATGCTTGTGACTTGTGTAAAACTTTCATCTCCATAGTGTCGAGCAATTATTCCCTCATCCATTAACTCAAGTCCATAACATTTTTCTTCCCTAAATTGTCCAGGTCTGTATGTAAAGGAAAGCCAATACTCCAGTTTCAGAGGGCTACAAGCTTCTTTTGAAAAGTCTGTATTGGTAATGTTGGGCCGTTCAACTGTCAAACCAGTCAAAGTACTAATAAAAATGCATTCCGAATTCAACCTAAATTTTTTGCATTTATAAGTTGAAGTTTAAAATGGAATGGTACACCTGTAGAGTTCATCACATTACAAGCTGTAATCTTTAAATTTTTACAAGCTGTAGTCTTTATATTTTTACAAACTGTTACTCTTTTTTGAAAAAACCCTCAGCCATGAATGTGCCAATGAAAGGGGCAAAAAAAATTATGATTTAAACCAAAATAAATCTCTGATCACACAGTTTTGTCGAATCTAATGTAAGAACTACTTTGCCAATGACCCCATCAACAAAAGATACGATTTAACTAAATATTGCATCCCATAAAGTTAAGAAATGCCAGTTTTCTCAAATCGGCCAATATGACAGAAAAGCACAGCCATAGAAAAGCACAGCCATAGAAGGGCCTCTCAATAATGATATTTCCACTACAAGTAGAGGATGTTTTCAATAGAAACCCTTTCTAAGTTTTTTGTGAAAGATAACTCAGCCAGAAAAATAAAAGGGCATTTGAAATGAAACAAACTCTCAAAGAATGAAAAACATTAAATTGAGATGAAAGAAAAGTAGATTGCACCAGACTAATGTGAGTTGCAAGCTAACCATCCATCAAAGCAACAAATCAAAATCTCAGGAAACAAATAGTAGAGTGAGCATGTGCCTCTTCATCTCCATTTACATTGCTCGGAGAAAAGTAAAGCACAGATAAGAAGTGCAGCACGGAGTGAATAAGCAAATGGAAAGGCCTACCAATAATAACCTTATGCCCTGCAAGACTTTTATACTGAGAAGTTGAGAAAAGCAAAGGAAGATTGAGTGATGATGTTGTGGAGAAAGGGCATGCTGTTATGTGCTCTTCTTATCCTTCCTCAGATTGTTTAGTTTGGACCATTCTGGAAGATGAATTGTTCTATCCATAGTTTGAAGACTCTCCAAGTACTTTGCAAGACTCTCCGAACTCCCAAGTCTCTGAGCTGGCTGAGCCAAGTCAACCAGACTCCCACACCAAGTCTGGCCGAGTCTTGGAGAGTACTTGGCCGAGTCCTCCAAGACTCTCAAGTCTTACGCTCGAACTCTCAAGTCCTGAGCTCAGACTCTTCTGGCACCTGAACATAATGGACATAGTGGCAGAAATTTCGAATTTTCAGAGTTTGAGGATCATATGATATGTGTAATGTTTGAATTATGACAAACCGATAGTCAAATTAGACTTTTATGTTCTCTAAATGGATTTATTTCTTTTCTGTGTAATTATGAGGTTTTTTTTTTGTTGAGTCCATGCCAAGTCCGTTCCAAGTCCCAAGTCCGAGTCAAAATTTTGGGCTGCCGAGTCGATTCCAAGTCCAAGTCCTAAAACTATGGTTCTATCTACGGTTTGCCATGGCCAATGACTAATCAATGTTTCAGCTTGAACGTTACTATATATGCTGCAAATTTTCTTGCTTATGTACTGTTTTGTCCTTTTGCTTTAATAGAGTTATGCCATGCAATAAAATCTTTTGATCTGTGTTTTGATCGTAGAAGAATTGCCTTGCATATGGTTGAAATGAAAATCCTACAATTTCTCCAGTTAAATTTATTCTGCTGAATATTCTTTTTACAGTCCAGATCTGCTCTACAGTGATGTGCCATTAGACATTTCTGTTCAAGCTCTTCTTTTGGAAACTGCATCAAATTATACAGATTTCCGGAAGAAGAAAAGAATGAAGAGAAAAAAGAATTCACTAAACATGTTAAAAACCGAAAATTTAAACTTTAAATTCATTCCAACAAGAAAAACCGCAAAATATCTGGAAAATATGGGAAAAATGTTGACTCCATATGAAATGTTGTATGTTTTTGAAGAACTGACTTAATTTCATGGATTATAAAATAACATTCATCAATTATTTGCCCAAAATAATACATAATAGTTCATTGCACTATGATCGGGCTTGAAGTCACAAATTCCACAAAATATGTAATTCAGATAGAGCATTTGAATATTTTACAATCAAATAGTGCGCTTAAGCAATGCTCAAAACTTCTCACTTAAAACACACTTGAAAATTTTATTTGAATTTGGGATATATATGCAACCCTTGATGTTAAAGGTACACAAATAATCATTCTCAAATTTCAGTCTTCCATTTAGTCCATCTGTCAAAATTTGAGTTGCTCAAACAAATTAAGAACTATGATTGTGATACTGAATATAGGCCCTGCAGAGTTAGAAACTGTATATTCTCTCTTAATAGTCAATGAATTATCAATGGAGATTAGCAAACCAATAAAAGCTTTCTGCATCAATTTCAATCCCTGCTAGTTCATTGCACCAGAATTGGGCTCTTGTTGGCATTTTTCACTCTCCAAGGAATACCATTCACATTAGGAAGGCAAAGAAACATATGAGCCTCTACACTATTCAAATGTTCTCAGTTAGCACAAACGACCCGACATTTCCAATTTGCTTTTGACCTATAAACCCTAAGAGACCTTTTCAAGAGTTTTGTAAGACTGCATGAGGTGAAATTGTTCAAAATTTACATCAATTACATGCAGTAGCCAAAGAAAGCTTGGCCTCTGAAAATTCTCCTCGCATCACTCTTACAACAAGTAAATGCTGAGAAAGCTCTGAAGATTCATCCTTATTTTTCCTCATCACTATCAAGAAATCCATCAGTCCCAGCGTTCACTTATAAATGCATAAGAAAGAGATTTCTTCAGTAGCAATTCCTGTCCTAGTTTGGTTTTGCTCTCTTTTCTCTGGCCATAAAAGAAGCGAACCAAACCATAGTTACTAGACTATGACTCGGAAAACACTTGATATAGACTGCCTTCTAGAAAAGTGTGATATAAAAAGATATTAAAAAAAACATTATTTTTTGGAAAATCTGGCCTAGACTAGCCAAACTCACTGAGTCTCTAAGACAGGTC
This sequence comes from Sequoia sempervirens, assembly GCA_007258455.2. Classification (NCBI taxonomy): domain Eukaryota; kingdom Viridiplantae; phylum Streptophyta; class Pinopsida; order Cupressales; family Cupressaceae; genus Sequoia; species Sequoia sempervirens. The sequence continues at coordinate 22,118 of VDFB02218797.1, forward strand.
TTCAGACCTGATTTAGGCCTGTTTGACCCAGTACTTATGGGGACTTCCCAAGTAACCGATGGGTTTGGTAACTAGGAGCCAAACAATCCCCAAGGATGGGGAAAAGGAGTATCATCCCTCTTTATGTTGCCTCTCAAAATCCTTCATGGCTCTGACCAATCTCTTCAGTTCCTTGCCATCAACTTTCTTCCATGGCAAATTCAGCTCCAGAGTCTTTGTTCTGATGAAAGGATTTTGAACTATACAAGATACTGGCTCCATTGATAACATAATCGGCTACATAATTTTTATCAAAGCCACTGAATAGTAGAGAAGAACCTATAAACAACCACAATTTTATTTGTTTCTATTCTTGATATTCCTATGGCTTCCTCAATGCTTGAAGAAGTAAATCAGACCAAAGAAAAGGCAGGGTTAAGTCCACATATTGGTGTTGCAAACCTGTCCTGTTACAAGAATGTTCAATTGATCATTAGTTCCTAAATTTTGGCGTTGCTTGTAATGTTTTGTATGGCTGATGGAGGGTGGGATTGCTGGTAGAGCACCTGCTACACTAAAGCCATGAATTGGAATGTTTAGAATCCCTTATTATTCTTTTGTGGCTGGAAAAATTTAGTGCAATCTAAAGTTCTTCTTTTGATTCTAAAACCTTAAATGCAGTATTAAGGTTTTATTTTGTCATTGATTGTTCATTCCAGTGTTCCACGAGGACGCATCCCCTACAAAAACCTTGCGTTTTCGGGATGGGGATGTTTTGGGATGTGGGGACTTGGGGGAAACGTCCCCTTGCACACAGCCATCTCCGTTGGGATGTTGAGTCGTCTGAGGGACTCCTAGGAGTCCCCTAACAGTCTCAAGGACACCTAGGGGTCTCCCGCGGCCGAATGGTAAAAAGGGGGTTTAAAATTAAAACAAAAAAACAAAAAAAATCCTTGATACCAACACCCAAGGCCAAACCTTAATGGCCAATTGGCCCCACCTAAGCCCCACAAACCCTATAAAACACCCTCAAATCATCATTTTTACTATGCATGGACCAAATTGTTTGACTACATCTCTAGCTATTTGTTTGCTTTCTCAAGTTTCTAGTTCTTTCGTTGTTGAGAGGAATTGGTGTACTTATAGCTTCATCCACTCCCTTAAGAAGAACATGCTTACCTCTAGGAGAGCATAGAAGCTTGAGGCTATACATAGTGCCTTGCATCTCATTGACTGCAACACACTTTTGTACAAGGAGAGTCCAACATTGCAGTAGGATGTAGAGCTAGAGGAGCCAACACAAATTGATGAGGATGCTACACTAACGGGGCTGGTTGGTATTAGTATGGAGGAGTTTGACCATGCAAAGTCTAAGTCTAGTAGTTCTAGTGATGAGGAGTTTGGGGATGATTAGAGGCATCACTTGTAACAACCCCATTGTTCTACTCCAAGGAATTTTCAATGTTTTAACTACAAGTGAAATAGTTTACGATGCCATCACACTGCAATAAAATTCTTCTTTTCAACAAGAAGATATTGTGCCCATTTGATATAACAATAATTCAACTTTCTCATTTCATCTCAACGAAAGGTTACAATCTTTCCAAAGTATTGATTTCATTCTCAACATGTCACATTTTAGAAACTTCCATAGAATGGATACAAAGATACATACAAGCTCAACTGAGCTTCATAAGCAATAGATACAAATGGTCCAAGTAATCCCCCTTAAATTTCGACCACCAACTGATGAGGAAAAGCATCACTCAAGCGCTTTTCCACTCTAATTGGATCACAGTGAATTGACAGTGTAAACAGTGGTTACTTACACTACTTTGGCCAAAGGTTCATATAAAAGTGTCATCTCTTCACCCACTACCCTAGCTCGATTTGGTTAATGACCATTCATATACTATGCATAGACAATTCCCTTCTTAAGGTAATCTTTAACCCCAAGAACAACCTATTTCCTTTATAATATACTATGCATAGGCAATTCCCTTCTTAAGGTAATCTTTAACCCCAGGAACAACCTATTTCCCATAATATTACTATAACATATCTACCAAGTAATCGCTATACATAAGCTATTCCCTTCATTGGGTAAACCTAACCCCAGGATTGGCCTATAAACTTCCCATGGCTTTATCTTATGAATAACTTCATAATCTTTAGTATAGCTACATAAGCTTCCTTTTATCATAGAATAAATACTCACCATAAACTGACTCCACTCAGGAACATATCATATCAACAAATGAATCAAAAGTATATCCTTTTTAATAAATGACCTTAGTTCAAAGGTATGACCTCAACAATAAGTGGCCTCAAACAAAAGAATAATCAAATCAATAAATGACTCAATCAGAAGTATAGTCTTAGCAATAAAGGACTCTTAACTCAAGAATACAATTTCATCAATTAAAAAGGCTATTCAAAAAGTAGAATCACGTCAATAAAATGACTTCATGTCAATAGTATAAAACAACCAATCAAGTAACAATTCCAACTCAACAGGGTATTCCCACCTATGCCTCCAATTAATAGTAATTCACAATTTCAAATGATCATCTTAATCACATAGGATAATCTCATCCTCAATTTACACTAATTATAGGATAAAATCAGCATTCAATGATCAATCTGATCATGTAGGTTAATCTCAACCTATGTATTTCAAACAAGAATCAAATAAACAACCCAAACAAATAGGTTATTCCCAACCTAGGGTTTCAATCAATATTCAAGTGAAGCAATGATCAAATGATCATTCTAGAATAAACTTGACATCATGGTTCGTGTGATGTCACATTCTATCAACGAAGACACATCTTTTCATACCATTACTAATGTTGTGTTGCTAGCCTTATTGTTCCTAAGGTTCTCCTAGCATTTAAGCTAATAAAGCCAAGTCATCTCAAGACATCATTATGTTCTAGGTTTCTCATTTTACTCATCATACATATAGTATAGTCTAACTATGTAAAGTAGAAACACATCATATAAAGTCCCATATAGGGTATATAAAGGCATCAACCTAATAGATAAGTTCCATCAAAGAAAGTAATATCTAAAACATTCAAGCATTACAGAAACATTCCAAATTCAAACAAGCATAAGGGAGTTAGATACAACAAGCATGTAAGTATAAGCCCCAATTGATCTAGCTGGTTTCCAATCCTAGCCTCCACAAAATAGCTTGCAGCTTGGCAACAAAACTCTTCTACAATTCTCCACCCTCACAAAAATTCTCTCAATAAGTCTCTCATCTTTCTTCACTACCAAACTCTCAACAAACAATAACATCTCAGATAAAAAGCAGTAGAATGCAAGTGAATTGTGCGTCCAAATGAGGAAATCCTCTCCCCTATTGATACAAAAATATGAGACTTTGTTGCCTACAAAAAAGCTATGCTAAATGACACTTTTCGGCTCTTAAGATCAACTAAGCAAATAATCTCAATGGGTGGCAGCATTAAAATTTAATTCTCAGCAATACCGAACAACGGGTCGCTTAATGCAAGGACAACAAGAATGCGTTTCAAAAATGCAAGGTGAATGATCAAATAGGTCGACTCAAATCATGCCAGCTTCTACTTGACTTGTTCTCCATTTTACTTTGTCTTCCATCGCTGGGCAGAGCTTACAAATTAGACTTCTAATGCAATTTAGTACTCATAATTTGGCACCACATAATCCTTCATATGTGCTTTTGGCATTTATAGAGTTATGACCAAGTCAATGCTTTTAAATGCATTTTAAATATCTTTGGCACCACATAATCCTTCATATGTGCTTTTGGTGTTTACAAATTTATGACCAAGTCAATGCTTTTAAATGCATTTTAAATATCTTTCAATACTTCTTGACAAAGTCTTATATCCTTCCCACACGCCTTCAATATACATTGTGTTCTATTTGCAAGTATATTGATTCATATTAAATGTCTTTAGCGCTGCCATGGTACGCATATTACTGCTACACCAATACTCATACACATTGCATACTATATAACATATAGTATGCACTTCGTAATTTAAAACATCAACACTTTATTTATTAACAATGCTTTATTCAAGCATTACATTCTATCAATAATATATATGTGTGTGTGTTTGTTTACATATATATATATATATATATATATATTTCAATCAACTCATATGATAATAAATATACATCATTAAGTATTCAAATGCATATATCATATTACCGTAATTCACATATTGATAATGCACACACACACACACACACACACACACACACACACATACGTATTAATATGCTATGTGTGTGTGTGTAAGTGTGTGTGTCCCACATGAACAATGAATAGATGATGGGTGGGCCCTCCAAACCATTTCAGGGGCCCAAACCCCACCGCCTGAGGCTTCGCCACCACCCTAGGGCATATAGGACGGTGAGGTTGGAATAGTCGGGTGGTGGCGCTAGATACATAAGATATATTAGAGAATGAGAATCCATTAATAGCTTTGAGATATATATCATTGTCTTGATAATTAAACTCATATATATATATATATATATACGTATATATATATATACATGAAGTGAATATATATGTATAACTCGTCGATTAATTATAACCACATATTTAGAAGAACTCACATAAGGTAAGAGACTTAAACAAATCACGATCAATCGAGAAACCAGAGAATAAAACTGAAGTCATTCAATTCAAGAGAACAAACAATTATTTCAAATAAGTCAAGACTATGACGAAAGGCACTTACCTGATTCATGGACTAACCCGACTCAAGTAGACCAAATTGGAATGTGAGTGTGTGTGATAGCTCAATATTGACTTATTAAGGGTTACCCAACCAATCACTTATCCTAAGTGATACTTCCCCTCCCTTCCATAGGATTGAATCTATCCCTGCATCCAACTTAGTACAACACCAAGGTAATTAGACATTCATAGTAAATCCATTTGCATCATAAAACATTTGTATCAACAAAGCATTAAAATGTTCATATTACAATACATAGCATTCCATTAATTCAAAACATATTCATTCTTTTGAAATCAATAACATCTTATTGCATATTCACACATTTCATTCACCTAAGAAACATATTAAAGTCGCAATTTACATTTATCAACATTTTCACTCATAATTATAAAAGTAACTCGGTAACTATGAACTAGGTGTAACATACTTCCCCCCTTGTGAATCATCGTCCTCGATGATTTTAAGTGCTAATCATATAGAGATATATAGAATCAAATAAAGGTTTTACCCTTAAATTTCTCATCATGTAAGAAATAAGCATATTCTATTAATAACAAAACATTCTTCTCTCAGAGCATGACCCTTTTCAATCTCGTCCATGTACTTTGCACTAAGGGTCCAAACTAACATATAGGGAGAGCTTGTGTACTTTTACACATACTTTCCCTTTAAGAGCTATATTTCATAATCATATTAAGTCTCTTGTACTTCACAAGTACAATAGTGACCATATCTTCTATGACACCTATACCTTAGTGACTGGAAAACACATTCTCATTGGCTAATGAATTTATCCTTAGTGTAACCCAAATAGATAATGAATGTCGATGTATTGTACACTACACGTGGGTCCCATCCTTTTTTTTGGTGTTTACGCCATCAGACAACTTAGAAGTTGAAACCATCCATCAGTGACACAACTATCTACCTTAAGCATAATTATATTGTTTCATAATTTTAATCTTGTATCAACAAGATTTCCTTGATCCTCTTGATCTATTATTCCATTTGACAACCTTTTTGATCTAAGTTTAATCCTATTTCTTAGCTTATCTCAACTTTATAGAGATTCAATCCTTCTTCCCATATAATGGACCTAACCTCAATGATAGAAGTTATAATTGAATTCCTCATAAGATAATCATGGTTTACACAAAACCTTAACATTTCTTGCTTGTTCCCATCTGAGATAACCTTCTCAGGAACATTAAGCAACTGCTCACACATTTTGCTATTTCGGACTTAATATCCTAAAAATCAAATTTCCCAATCAAAATTAGTTACCTTGGTGAGTCTATCCACCATAACATTATGTCAGTTCCATCGACATAAAAACATCAAACTATTCTTGTGATCTACCACTTCCCCTCTAGAATTCCATGGGAGTCTACAAGCCATGCCAATGACGACATCATGTCATCATCCTCTAGCATACTAGACAATAACTTCCTACATACTTTCCAACAATATACTCTATCCCCTTCCAAATTATAGTGGTTCCTCATCCGGTAAATTTTGTCATTCCCTTGAGTACCTGGATAAGACATCAATTTACCTCATTCATTCTTTCATCTCCCAAAATGTTGGGTACATAGGTTCTTTCTTCAATTCATATTAGTCCATTCTGAATAAGTGAGATATTCTTCCATGGACTGATGCCATATTCGGTTCTCAAAATATAATATTTAAAATTTGATGGTGGAGCTAAACTCCTTCCTCTTAGGACATCCATATCTTGGATTTCTTTTGTCCTTTAATCATTTCCAAGTTGTAATCTGATTTTCAACTCAATCTATTTCTTTCGATGAGCATTTATACTAGTTCGAGTAATTATTCTCATTTGATCATGTTGACTCAATATTATCTTCCAAAAGATATCAGCAATAATTACATACTTAGCTACCAAGCATGTACATTCCTTGATAACTCAAGATCATGAATCCATAATTCTTCCCTTTCCAATTCCATAGGAAATAATTTTTCCTTCCATGATTAGTCATACTACCTTATCCCTTTTCTAAGGCATCAACGATACTAACAGTTGATCTTCCAACTTTAATTACATATAGAGTTGTGTTGTAAATATTTCTTTCTCATTGGCCATAAGCCTTCACCTTTCCACTACCTTTCACTAGTAGTTTCAATAGCTTATCCTTTATTGTTTCCAACCTTGTTGTGGTTATTGAGGACGAGACTTCAGTTGAATCATGACTTATGAAGAAGTCAAAATTTCTTTCAAATTGGAAATACATCAATGTACTTCATTGTATGGGGTACTTTATCCGAGTCTATCTACTCTCCTTCTTCCCCCCTTAGTGTTTCCATGATATTAGATCATCTTAATTGTTGAACTCTTAGCAAATATTTGCTCTTCTCAATTGATCAAACTGGTATAGCATTCCTTGTTGTTGGTTTTTGGTAGTTGTTTGTCTATTACTTTCCTTTCTTAACCTCCTTGATATTCCTTGAATATACTTTTTTCGTTTCCAAAATTGGACTCATCATTTCCTTCTATTCTCTATGATTCAATAGTTGGATCCACCATAACGAGATCTAATGAATATACCACAATTTACAATATTCTCTAGCATTTCATTCCAATTCTCTTTTCCATGAATACTATTATTATTTAACCATAGTAGAAGATTATCATATGTCCGCAAAGCCTCTTTCGTTAATGAGCTTGCCTAAGGGTCCCTTATGACAAATGTGTCCTCACCTTAGTAAGTTGTTTCTAAAATATTCTTTTGATTCGACACATAGTCTCCTTTTCAATTGGGATCTCCAAATTGACTTTTCCTATTCCAATTGGTGGAATCATTTTGGATTTTAATTCTTCGTAGGTTACTTCTTTTCTTGACCTATTGGTCCCTAATCTTCATTCAAAAGTATCAACTTTCTCTCTTGACTCCAATTATCATTGCAAGATTTTAACCTTGTATCGAATCAAGTTTGTCAAGGTTTTATCCAACCTCTTGTTACCTCTATAGTTTATTTTGATTGTCAAATCTTCACTTCCTTCTTCGATAGAGGTTTCCAATTTATTCTATCCATTAGTTCTTTCCAATAAAGCATATTCATAGACTCATAATATCCCTATTCAATCCAAATTCCTTGACTCCTTGCAACTATTGGGTGCTATCAATAAAGGGGTTACTTCAATTCTTCCTATCTCTTAGTCATTTAAACAATTTCGTAGGATTAAGGTACCCTTTGGCAACCCTCCAAAGCTTTTCTTTTGAACCTGATTGCATAATCTTCTGCAATCCAAGGTGTATCCTACTAAGTTGTTAGTTTAGGAATTTTCAATTCTAGGGACAATTCTTTTCTAGTCCACAAACGCAACAAGTTTTCAAGAATCTAAACTTCCCTTTTTGTTTCCCATTTTTTCTTTTCCTCTTGCCATCTTGGCATAAGAACTTTTCAACCTTTAACTTCCAATAAGGGTACTGTTTTACTTACGTAATGAGCCCATAGGCTCCAAAGCTGAACCTGGTAGCTTTGATACCATGTGTAACAACCCTGTTGTTCTACTCTAAGGAATTTTCAATGTTTTAAATACAAGTGAAATAATTTACAATGCCATCACACAATAATAATTTTTTCTTTTCAATAAGAATATATTATGCCCAGTTGATAGAACAATAATTCAACTTTCTCATTTCATCTCAATGAAAGGTTACAATCTTTCCAAAATATTCATTTCATTCTCAATATAACAGTTCACATTTTACAAACTTCCACAAAATGGATACAAAGATACATAAAAACTTAGTTGTGCTTCATAAGCAATAGATATGAATGGTCCAAGCAATCCCCCTCAAATCTTGGCCGCCAACTTGTTGTGCAGTTTTCACACACACGCCCCGCTTGAAGGCAGGGACCCCCTTTCGCTTTGGTTTTGGTGTCTTGGCCCTTTCATTTTGAGGTTTTCTCTTACTTTGGCATGTGCTAAAATGTTTATTTTGATTTCCTAATTGATCCCCCTAGGTTATTCATTGAAGATCTTTGATTTTGAGCTAATGTTCGGGTTTTCACCGAGGTTCGGGACTTTCCACCATAGTTGGATTTTCCCGGATCCTGCTTGGTCTCCGGCTGGACCCTGTTGTTCGGAGATTTTCGATAGTCGCGGATTTCCGCGTGGGCCGGAATTTTCTGGATTTCGTCCTGTTGTCGGGTTCCTGGGTTTTCTGATTGTCTTGTCGATTGCATTTAATGTCGTCTGTACCTTCGGCTAGCGATGTATTTAAGTGATTTCGGATGATTATTATGCTATTATGCTTATTGCTTTCCTTCATTTGAGCTGAGGAGTGTTTTCTTGCGAGTGCTTGGTTGAATTTGAGCCATTGAGTTTGCGAATTGTGAATTTGCTGGTGATTTCTTTGGTGCATTCTTGTCGCTATTCTTGGTGGGCGCCTTTTACTTCGCAGTTGTTGATTATGGGATCGACTTTCGCTTTATAATGGTATGTGTTTGATTGCTTTGCTTTGAATTGATGATCATGGATAGCACGTTGATGTTATATGAGCTTTTGCGGCTTGACTTCCTGAATATTTGATCAATTCATGACTAGGGTTGCGTAGCATTGTTTAATTTATGATTTCCGAGGTAATGTGTGAGTTGGTTTGTTTATTCGCATTTTGATGAACCTGCTTGTGAATCATGATTTTCCCCTAGTATGGTATCAGTAGTTGAAATACCTGAGTCACAGGTTTTCCTGTGTGTTAATGGCGGATGTATAGGGTTTAAAACCTAGGGCATCGCCATTCATATTTAGTTGGCTCTCAAATTGGCCTAGAATGTTGAGAGAATCTATAGAAAGCCCATATTAAGCTTGCCCCAGGCTTTAATCTTTGAAATTCATGATCAATTTGATGTTATGGGTGAGGTCGCGGTTTCGTGTCACAATCCAAGTTTCGGCCTCAATCTGGGATTTTCCGTTCCCTTGGGACAATCCATTTCTAGCGGATTTTCCTAATCTCATCTGCTTTTCCGAAATCCGCGATCATTTTTGGAGTTTCGTATACTCCACGGATTTCCGTCAACCCCGGATTTTCCCGATCTCCGCCGTTTTCCCAATTTCCTTTGAGTTCCCAGAATCTGCATTGCTTTCGGAATTTTTCCTTATCCACGGATTTCTGTTGACTCCGGATTTTCCCGAAGTCCTTGGTTCCCTATTTTTTCTGGATTTGCAAAGTGTCTCTGCCTTCGCGGAAATCCGTCTCTAGCAGATTTTCCCGAAATTTGATGAAATGTAAGGAAATGTGGAATGGCATGATTTATTAATGATTTATGATGCATTTTATGATTTATTCATGCTATCTTATGATCTCCTATGTGGTTTATTGATAGAAAATGATCAAACATAATTGATTTTAGGTGTTTTATTGATTATTCCGTTGGAATTCGTCTGGCCCAGAATTTCCCGAAATTCCTCCCTGGCTTGGATTCCCCGGATGGTTCTAAAACCTAAAGTTTATCAAAAACATTTTATATGAGTTTTAGTAACACCTTGACTGTATCAGGCTTATTCTAACGGTGTTCTTATGGATTAACATTCCCTTTCCTGTGGTTTTTATTATGATTTCCATGTTGAGTGCAGGTTGAATTTAGCAAGGCAGCAGCTGGGTCCACAATGTCTAATGCAAAGAGAATTAAAATGGACATTAAGAGCAAGATCCCTGAGAGTAAAATCACTTCTGTCGGGTCAGAAGTGACTAATACAAATGTTGGCCTCTGGGATTATGAAGAATTTAAAGGAATAATGGCAGCAGAGGATTTTCCTTTGGTGGCTAGAAGGATGATGGAATCAGGCTTGTCACATGTTGGTTTCCCCTCCACGGTGCAGTGTTATGACCTAGTCCTTGAGTGTGCTAGGCATTATGATCAGGGTACACAAAGAATTATTCGTCCTCAAGGGAGAGTTGTGGAAAATCTCAACCCTGTCTCCATTGCCCAAACATTTGATATGCCAGACAAGTCTCATGTGGTGGGATTCAGCATTAAGGCGGCTCAGGATTTCTACGATGAGCAGACTGTGAAGTCACAACAATTTATCAATTCTTGGTTGGAGAAGCCCAAGTATCATTATTCTAAACTGCCCAAACAACTTTTTAGGATAAAGTTCAAGAAGGAATATTATGATGCCATCACTCTTCTTAGCAGGGTGGTTGGATTAAAGAATGCTGGTACGTTTAAGAATTGGATGTGTCATGTGATTGTGAGCATGGAACAGGAGAAGACTGACTACCATTGGGTAGGAGTCATTAGCCAAGTAATTCATGAACAATTGTCCAATGTGTTGCAAACAAAGACCTTCACAATGACTTCATATTTGGTATACGCACTTGCAAGATTCCACCCCTATAAAGGATTGAGTACAAGGGGCACCTTTGGACAGGATATCATCTACGAGGTTTACCCTCAGTTGCATCTAGGAAGCTCGAGCTATAGGAGGGTGAATGATGCATTCACCATGCATATCACTAGATTGCTTCAAGGTGCAGAGCATGTCAAGATTTTAGACCAGGCTAAGGAACTCATCAAGAAATATGGGGCATGGTTTATTCAATTCCCAACTTTCTCCTACATTCGGATTGATGGTTGCCAAAGAGCTCCATACCGACTTCCAAGATACCCTACTGATCACATTATATTGTTGGAAGTAACTAGGAAGATTTGTGACTTTGATGCCATCATCAAAAGAGACAAGCATAAGACCGGATTTGGTGGAGACTTCCCCTTGAGGATTGGTACTGGAGAGGCTTGTCTTTCCATTGGTTCTGCCCAAGCTTCAAAAGAAGAAATGAGTACTCTTGGCTTGTCTTTCCACTCCAAGAGGTCCAAATTTGATATTACAGGAGAAGCGCAAAAGAAGGCCAACAAAGAGTATAGCCATAAGGTGAATATGGAGGACTACTGGGCCAACTACAGTGATGAATTTGAGGTCAGAAAGAAGAAATTCTCCCGGCTTCCTGTTGAGTCAATTTGATTGTATAATGTAAAGGCAGTTCTTGGTCAATTGGAAGACGATGGAAACTGGATCCAGGATCATGCTTATGAGCCAATAAAAGACAGACCAATTGGTGATGTGGATTGGTTAGAGGAGGAAAAGACAGAATTGAAACAACTAGTGGATCCAGTTATCAAATTTACTAGGATGTGCCTAAAGCATAAGCTATGGGAGCTGGAAAATAATGGTGTACAGTGCACCTATGCGCTAATGGAAGATTTGGATCCCCACTCCACCTCTGAAGAATCTACTGAGCAGGATCCTAAGGGCAAGGGTAAGTTGGATTCTCCTTTCAAAATCAAGATAAAAGGTGTTCAAGAAATAGAGGCCCACGAAGCAGAAAAATAGAGAAAGCCAAAGGCTAAGCAGAGGACAAGGACTAAGAAGTCTGAGTAGAAAGAGACTGAAAATCAGGGTCCTAAGGTTGATGTGTTGGTGCCCAATAGGAGAAGAATCATAAAATTGTCAGAGAAAGCAAGCTCCAAGGTAGGGGAGGAAGAAGTTACCCCACTAGTGGTAAATGTTGAAAGTTCAGGGGAGAAGGCCAAGGTGTATACAAGGACATCTAGGACTCCTTCTCCCAGGGACAGTGTACCTAAGGCAGATCTCCCTCTGGTGGTTTCTCATGAGGAGCAACACGATGATGTGCCTTCTACTCATGAAGCTCAAAGCAAACCTAGTGAGTCAGAGGATGTTGAAGATCATCCAGATACTAAAGGAGAGGAGTTTCATGAAGGTGATCTTCATAGTACAGAGGCAGAAGTTGAAAAGATAATGCAATCCCCTTTGGTTGCATATGCGGATTCCCCTGTTATAACTAAAGAAGACCCTCCAAGAGAAGAGGAAACAGTGAAGGATCCATCACCTGAACAAGAGGAAGAGCATGATGAGGAGAAGGAAAGAAAGACAGATGAGACTCATGATAAACAGAATTTGGGTGAGGAAGCACCTAAAGGTCAATAAGAAGAGGGAAAACAGCCTGAGGTGCAATTGGAATCCACTGTCCCTAGTTTGTTGGACAAGGAGATAAGGAGAAAACAAGTTGTTGTGGAAGATATTCCACCGAAATGGGATGCACTACTAGCTAAGATTGGAAAAGACAAAGGTAAGAAGAAGGCTAGGGTGATCTTGAGGATTGAAAGAGATGAAGCTCATAACAGGGTTGTTCACATTGCAACCCCTACTCCAGATAAAAACAGAGATGATGTGGCTGGAAAATATTATAATGTTCAGACTTTCAATCTTGGGCCTACATCCGTTGAGTAGGATATTGAGGATTACCAGGGTTCTAGTGCAGTCATCTTGGGCAGGTTGAGGAAGGAAATAAAGACCAAGCAAGAGTTAAAGAAAGAAAATGAGAATATCAGGAAATGCTTGGAGGATTTGATGAAGCCCCTACAATCCATTAACCCTTTGATTTCTGCTACGAATCCTTTGCCTCAGGAGACCATTACTGGGCTTGAAAGAATGAAGGCTTCCACTCTTGCCACTGAAAATTGGTTGCAAGGGGTGCAAACCAAGGGTAATGAGGCTATCAAGGATATTTTGTCAACTGGAAAGCCTGCTATCATGGCAACTGATTGGTTGAAGGTGGTGTTGGCACATGATAGGGAAGATACAGATCTTTTGCTGCAGAAAACGAGAACTATCATGGAGTATACCAGGGATAGGTTGGTAAGTGATAGGATTATTCCTTCCTCCAGAGCTACCGAACCATGGGAGTGGTATGAGGCATTGCAGATTAGGCAGAAAGTATTGAAGAAGATTTACAAACAGAGGAGGTAGATTGATGATACCTTGGTCGGTGTTTACAATGGATCCATTGCCTTCTTTGAAATTATGACGGGGAGAAGGAAGATTGCTCCCAAGTATTTGAGTTTGGAACAGTTGAGGAAGTGGTGGCATGATGTTTATGCCCCAATTAATCAAGATTTTGTTTCTGAGCATCAGTTAGATGATGCGGCCACATACATTGTTGTCATTGACAAATACCTAAGATATAAGGTGGATTGGGATAGGTTGGTAAAGCAATCAAGGGAGGAGATTGCATCAATTGAAAGACAACTTAGGGTTTTTCCTTTACCACCTGTGGCTGACTTAGATTGGGCACTCTTGAAATTCCATGAAGGGCTGGGTCAAAATAAAGACAAAGGGGAAGGCAGTTAATGCCCAACTACATCGAGATTTGTGCTTCCCCATTATCCCGCCCTGCATTGGTCCGAGCTACATTGGGAATCCTGGGCCGACCTGGGTGTAGTTTGTGCATTTAATGTATTCCTTCATTTCATTTTAATTCTCTTGGCCGACTGGTGGTGCCTAATTAATGTTGTGAAACTCTTGCTTGGCCGACGAGTTTTCTAGGGGATTCTATATATTTTGCATTTCGCCTCATTTGTAAGGGTTAGAAGATAGAAGTAGAATAGAGCGAAAATAGTTAGAAGCAAATTAAGTAGAGCAAGATAGCGAGTAGTTATTCTTAAGCAAATATTGTAACAGAAAGCTAGAATTGTTGCTACAGTGGACAATTTGAATGAAAGAAATGACATTGTGATTTGGTGCCATACTTGTATTCTCTTGTCTTGCATGGTTCTTGTTATTCTATCTTTAAAATTGCTTTGAGGATGTTAATATTTAGAATTAGATTTGATTTAATAATGTTTGTGATTTGATACTTGAATGTTGCAGCAATCCCTTAGTCCATACTTTTCACAACCAACTGATTGTTAGTTGCTTTGCAAAGTTAGCCTGGACTTCATATTTGTTGTGCTTAGTTCAATTGTGAGGATTTGTTCATTTCAATTATAATAGGGTTATTTGAATGAATGTTCATGATTTGAAAATCTTAACACCTTAGAAGATTGCACTATTTTCTATGTGATTACAGATCCATCTGGGTCGAGTGGAAATCAGTTTTTAGGGATTGGTCCATTTCAATGTTGGTCATTTTTATTGTTAATCTTAGGTTTAGTATTAATTCTAGAAATCTCTTTGAAACCCTTATCTTTTGCTATTTCTTTGATTATTGGGTTAAATCTAGGATTGAAGTATCATCACATTGTTAGATCTGATAAATTGAGATTCAGTATTTTGCTTGTAGTAAGGTCCCACTGTGATTACCAACATTTTCACATTTTATCACTGAGTTGTTTATGCATTGTCAAGACCTGACATTAGATACCTTGGGGTTATCTCTTGAGGCTTGCTGATAGAGATTTACCTTTCAAGAGAGATAGGATTTCATATTATGTCTGAGTTGTTGTTGTGCAAAAAACATCATCAACAGATTGGCGCTAGGAGGGCCTGAATAAGCAAGATGGATCGGTTTTTGAACGCTATTTCTCCTGAGAGATTCAGAAGAAGGACAAGATCTGCTCCAGGAGAGGAAGAATTTCAGGAATTACCAGACCCTACTAGGTCTATAAGGGCCAATAGAAAGGGAGAATCATCATCATCTCATCCACCTCCCACATCTCCATCATCCCCATCTTCGTCAGGTTCATCTAAGTCTGACGACATTCCTATTCCACAACCTCAGCCAGTCGTAGATCAGCCATTACCACCCCCACCTCCACCAATGGATTTCCTAGCAACCAACCCATCTCCATTGATTTTTTTTGCTTACAATGTTATGCCCAAAAACCTTGAACACTTTTGTTCAAAATTCCATGTCAATGATCCTAATAGAACCGCTGAGGAACACATCAGGATCTTTCAGACTGGCCTTAAGGATAGAGGGATAAACCATGAGGATGTAACATGTAGACTCTTTCCTTATTCATTAGGGGAAGATGCATTCTACTGGTACAACCATTTACCTGCTAGGTCTATTGAGTATTGGACTGAGCTAGAGGCTGCCTTTTGCAGAAGTTTCGAATTCACATTAGTTCTAATGAGCTTTACCATCAATTCACTAATATGAAGAGGGAGGTCAATGAGCCTATAGGATCTTTCAACAATAGGTTTCATCGTGCTTATACCAGACTACAAGCCCCTTATGCTGTCGATGAGCCCACCGCTTTAAAAGTTTATTCTGAGGGACTTGATAGTTTGACAACTACCTTTATGAAGTGGAGTAATAACCCTCCTGCTAGTCTACTTGATGCATATGCAGAAGATGTGAAAGTTAGCACTAATCTAAGGCAACATCTATCTGGGCCCTTACCCTCATTAGGACCCATTGCTCACCCTGGACAAGTCCCAGCCCTCAACCAGGCTTTTGCCAACCATACTCCTATTATGAATCTGGTACCTCAGTTGCCTTTGGTCCCTCACCCAGGACCTCCTGTGGGACAAGTTTCATCTGCAATTAGTTACCCTCAGCAAAATGTGAATCAATCCCTGCATATCCAACCTCAGGCTAGCTATCCTTCATACCTGTAGAATTTTGAATTTTTGAATCAATCGCTAAATGCCCATGTTGCAGTAGGGTATTCCCAGAATATTGCGAATCAGCCTCCACACAGTAATCCTGACAAGGAGAGACTAGATGAATTGTCTGAGCAAATAAAGAAGCTAAATATGGAGGTGACTTACTTGAGGAATCAGAACAGTCAATTGCAAGCTTCTCAGAGAAATATGCAGTCCAATCAGGGTAGAGAGAATCCACAAGGATAGCACTTTTATAGAGGGCAACGTCAGGACCGAGGATACAATAATGAAAGAGGATATAACCAGGACAGAGGTTATAACAATGACAGGGGATTTAATAATGACGGAGGGTATAATAATGACAGAAGACAGAACTATGATAAAGGACAACCCTCGGGCGAGAACTTTGACAGAGGTGGTGGACAAGGGTTCAATAGAAGGAAACAATCAAGAAAGAACAGGACTTGGAACACAGGGCCCAACAATGGAGAAGTCCCCACCCCATTGGATCAACCAGTTAGTCAACCTGTCAATCAGTCTACCAATCAACTAGTTAATCAAGAGAAGCCTCCTAGCGGTGTATATCTAGCTGAGGCTGCTTTATCAAGGTGGTGTAGGCTCCACAAAACGAGTCAGCATTTTGAGTTAGATTGTCAAGAGTTCCAAATAGCAGCCTCGATCTTTCAGTATGAAGTGGAGAACAATGCAAGCGGTCAGGAAATTGTACCTTCTATTCCTTATGATTCACCAGTGTTGGTATTGAATCATGCTCCTTTTCCACAAAGTAAGGAAAATGTACCTGAAGAGGAATCTGACCATGTTGAAGAAGAGGAAGACTAGGTATGTAATGGGGATAACATGACACAATTATTTGATGAGAGTCAAGTGAATGATAATAATCCTAGAGATGAAGAAGAGGCTTATGTCGAAGAGGAAGCTTACATTGAAGAAGTGCAGACCTTCCAGAGACCTGTCAAGAAGTATGACTTGAGGGAGTTGCCACACAGGCACCCACAGGCTGGAGGCCCCTTTACTACTTCCATTCCACTGAATAATTTCAACATGCGTACAGACCCTAATGCTCGCAATAATCCATCGCTGCCTCAAGTGTCCAAGTAATATTTATTTCAAGATCCAGGACATGCTGATGTACCAAAAGGGAGAAATGTTGATGCAAATAAGGAAAAGATGGTGGAATACCCAAGGGAGACTCCTACTAATTTAAATGAAAAACAATTGGCCACGTATGTTGCTGAAGAACTCTGAAAATTGAAAGTAAATCTATCTGCATCCGAGTTATTAAGAGTTCCATCCATTAGGAATGCAGTCTTAGGATCTTATAATGCAAATTTCATGTCACAAGATAAATCAGTTAGCGAAGGTGTCAATAGAGTATCTAGTCCTTAGTCAGTAGGAAGACAAAATCAGACTCATAATCAAGTCCATATGCCCCCTGGAGATATTGAGACAGAAAAGGACAAATCTCAAGTTGCTCAAGTAGATACTCCCTTAACTCTATTTCAAGGGAAGACAAACACACCTCCATTTTTTATTTCTATTCAAATATTCGGTAAGAATCTGCATAATTGTCTGTTGGATTCTGGTGCTTCAACCAATGTTATTCCTTTTGGTGTATGTAGAGCTATGGGTATTACCCCTGCTAACTTGCAAAAGAAAGTCACACAATTGGATAGGACTAAAGTTAATATTGTAGGAGAGTTAAATATAATTCATAAGCAGGTTGCTTTGGATCCAAGAATTCAGCAGATCATTAACATACAAGTGGCTGACATCCCTGATGCTTATGGCCTAATCTTGGGAAGAGACTTCACCAAGGCGTTGAATGGATATGTCTCGACTGATCATTCTCACATGTGGCTTCCCTGGAAGGGAGTGCCAAACCAAATTAGAATTGAAAGAGAACCTAGAATGAAATACATGATTACAGAACATCAAAATACCTCCAACGACGTTCTGATAGTAGAAGTAGGTATGGGTAACTATGTGCTTACAACTCCTTTTCATGGGTCAGATGTGGAGGAAGTCCTCATGTTGCATACAACGTCAGCTGATCTCACAGCAACATCCAGTAGTACTGAAGCCTTAGTGGAACTAGTTGAAGATGAAGATGATCCCCAAGATAGTCAACTGCCTTTGCTAGATAATTTTTAAGAGTTCATTCGGAAGTGCATTGAAAATCAATTTCAGCAGGGAAGGGGAATGAACTTTGGAGAGCTACTCTTGCCCAATTGGTGCAAGGTGCATAATGCTTCTCATTCGGAATTGGACTATTGTCTATGCCAGGCTACAGTGGAACAAATACAGAAACGTATAACCCCACTCCTACAATCAAAATTGATATCCTGAATGTCCAAGAAGATCCTAAAGGAAAAGGTGTGATGCCTTCTGAAAAGCCATCCAACAATAACAATGCAAGTAAAAAAGCAGGGAACTCTGCAGCTGCTGGTTGTTGGACTTTAAGATTCGATGGGTCCAAATCAAAGAATGGAGCTGGGGCAGGTTTCGAGCTAACTAGCCCAAGGGGTAAGACATTTTTGCTACTCATAGACTTCAATTCCACTGTACGAATAATGTAGCTGAATATGAGGCCTTGGTGCATGGGTTGTTAATAGCATTGAAGAAAAAGGTTAAGATCTTGCAAGTTTTTGGAGATTCTGAGTTAGTAGTCAAGCAAGTTAGGAGACAATACTTGTGTCATGACAGAAGAATGACTAACTATAGACATAGAGTATGGGATTTAATTGAAGGATTTAATGCCTTCAACATTCAGTTAATTCCACAAAATAAGAACTAGACAGCTGATTCTCCTGCTTAGGCGGCAAGTACCTTGCAACCTCTATCTCTTTCGGGACTAAAGAAGTTTAATGTGGAGCTGACACCAGTACCCTCAGTACCCGATAATATCACCAACTTTCAAGTATTTGAAGATGACAAGCATATCTTAGATTTCATTACTAATACAAATGTTTTTTCTTTCCAAATTATTGACGAAACCGAGATCTAAGAAGCTGAGATGGACTTGGAAGGGGTAATTAACCTAAAGACCAACACAATTCCCAGGGGAATGGTGCAATTAGAGAGGATCTTTGATCTGGACAAGGTTAAGGATCAAGAACAGGATACCAGGAAAGAGTCTATTAGTGGACAGTGTGACAAATATAATATGGGATCTCAGGAGGATGTCAAAAATGTCTTTATTGGTAAAGTATGCACTCCTGAGGAAAGGAAAGGAATCATCAATGCACTACATAGATATCCAGATGTGATAGCCTGGAGTTATGAAGACTTAAAGACTTATGATACATCAATCATAACCCATACTATTCCTCTCAATCCAAGAGTAAAGCCTTTCAGACAAAGGCAAAGGCCCATCAATGCTTTACTGGAACCCATAATATAGAAGCAAGTGCAGAAATTGTTGTCTGCAAGGATAATATTCCCAGTCAGACATTCTACTTGGGTTGCAAACCTAGTTCCAGTGCAAAAGAAAAATGGTGAAATCCGGCTATGCGTGGATTTCAGGAACCTAAATAGGGCATCAGAGAAAGATAATTATCTGGTACCTTCACTGGATGAAGTGCTCTAGATCGTCAATGGATCTTAGATGATGTCCTTCTTGGATGGTTATTCAGGATACAACCAGGTCATGGTGCAGTATGAGGACAGGCACAAGACTGCTTTCACTACCAAGTGGGGCACTTTTGCTTACAGGAGGATGCCCTTTGGCTTGATTAATGTTGGAGTAACATTCCAACGAGCTATGGACATTTCCTTTAAAGACATCATTGGTAAGTGCATAATCATTTATATGGATGATCTAATAGTCTTTTCCAAGAAGAGAGGTGATCATATCTCGGATTTATGCAAAGTTTTTCAGAAATGTAGAGAGTTTGGGATATCTCTCAACCCAAAGAAATGCATCTTTGGAGTAGCAGAAGGTAAATTGTTGAGGCATGTTATCTCTGAAAAGGGAATTGCCATTGATCCAGAATGCATAAAATGAATTCTTAAGATTCCACCGCCTACCAGTAAAAAAGAAATGAAATCATTCTTTGGCAAGATCAACTTTGTGAGGAAGTTCATCACTAGGTTCACAGAAATAGTTAAGCCACTAAACGCAATGTTAAAGCAGGAGGCCAAAGTTGAATGGAATGCAGAGGCAAAAGAAGCATTTGCAGAGATAAAGAGGGCTATTGTTGAAGCTCCTATTTTTGTAAGTCCAGACTATGCTAAACCATTCTATATATATTCGTTTGCCTCTGATCATTCATGTGCTTCTATGTTAACTCAAAAGTCGGATTAAGGACACGAGCATCCCATAGCATTCATGAGTGCACCATTGAAGGATGTAGAGTTGAGATACCCAAGTGTGGAAAAGCAAGCATATGCCTTAGTTAGAGCTGTAAAGAAATTCAAGCATTATATCCTCAGAAACAAAATCTTTGCAATAGTTCTTGATCCTGCGGTTAAGCTGTTATTGATGCAGAATGAGCTGGGGGAACGTAGAGCCAAGTGGGTAACTATGTTACAAGAGTATGATATGGAAATTCAACCCATGAAGTTGGTAAGAGGAAAAGGGCTTACACGGAAAATGGCAGAGACAGGCCATGACCTTACAGCTTAAAATTATAATTTAGAGGATGTTTCTCCTGGAGAGTGGTATGATGATATTGTTCATTACCTCCTGACCCAGAGATGCCCTGATCATCTCAATTTAGTACAAAGAAGGGCATTTCACTTAAAGAGTGACAATTTCATGTTGAAAGGAGTTGTCCTGTATAAAAAAACCTATGAGGGTGTTTATTTGAGTTGCCTAGGAAGGGAAATTTTTGAAAGAGTGATGTTGGATTTTCATGAATGATATGGTACAAGCCATGGATCAGCACCTTCTACAGTGAACCAGATTCTAAGAGTTGGTTACTATTGGCCTACACTGTTCAAATATATACACAACCACGTCAAAACTTGTCATGTGTGTCAGACTGCAGCCACTAGAGAGAAGTATGTCGCACTCCCACTCCAGTCGGTCTTCGAGGTAAAATCTTTTGCACAATGGGGAATGGACTTCATAGGTCCAATCAATCCACCTTCCTCCGCAGGACACAGGTATATCCTTACTGTCACTAATTATTTTACAAGATGGACTGAGGCCCTTGCCTGCAAGCAATGTACTTCAGAGGTAGTAATTAACTTCATCGAATCAGGTATTCTTAATCATTTTGGATGCCCTATGTCTTTAGTGTGTGATAATGGTCCTGCATTTTTATCGTTGAAGTTTTCTAATTGGGCTTTTGATCATGGGATTATCATTAAATTTGCATCCAACTATTATCCTCAGGGCAGTGGTTTGGTTGAGTCATCCAACAAAAATCTCCTAACTATTATCCGCAAACTGTTAGAAAGAAATCTGAAGGATTGGCATACCCAGCTCATATTTGCTCTTTGGGAAGATTGCACAAGACATAAAAATTCCATAGGGATATCACCTTACCACCTGGTTTATGGATTAGATCTTGTGTTTCCCATTTAGTTAAAGATCCCCACCTTGCAGTTCATTAATGACTATTATGATGAGGGAGATAAACGTGAGGCTAGACTTACTGAATTATTACACCTTGAAAAAGAGAGACAAAGCCCTGGAAAACTTTGCTAAACATCAGGGGGTTGTCAAGAGATGGTTTGATAAAAGAGCCAAGGTTAAAGTTTTTAGGATTTCTGACTTGGTTCTTTACTAGGATAAAGCCCACGACTGTAAGGGGGAGCATGAAAAATTTGATAAACTTTGGCTTGGTCCTTACCAAATTTCAAAAATTCTGGGAGATAATGCTTTCTGTTTGAAAACTCTCACTGGAGAGGATATCCCACTGCCTGTCAATGGGCAGTATCTAAAGCATTATTTCCAGTCTTGAGTTGTTTTCAGCTCTTGTCTTGTATATAGTTAGATTAGGTTTTCCTTTCTGCTTTGCTTTTGTTTGTTTTGGTTGGCATTGGGTTGCTTTTGGGTTTGGTTTGTTTTTTTTCTTTGCTCTTGCTTTGGGGGGTTTTCCTGTTTTCGCCTGGATGTGTTGCACCTGCATGGCAAATATATCAGTATCTAGAATTGTTCTAAGTATTTCCTTGGTGGAATTTAGTCTTGCATCTTGAAAGGATGGTTGAAGTCTTTACTATTGTCAACAGTCTTAATGTCAAATTTATAGAAGATTGATCACTGGCTTTGATTTGAATTTGAACTACTCTAAAATATTATATCTCTCATATATCTTAACAATCTTGATGTTACTGTAGGAATCCTTGTGAAGTTTTTCCAGGTGAAAAATCATATTTCTGCTTCAACGCCACTGTCGTTCTTAGCCCTGAGTGTGAACTTCATTGTTCACAGGTTGAAATGAAAGTGACATATAAAGAATATCAAAAGAAAGAAAAATGAAATATTGAAAATCAAAAGAATAAATTCAACTTATCAGGGGTACCTGAATATCTCTACCGGGGCTATAGACGCCTAGCTAGCAGTAGAGCTATGTTCAGGAGAGTCACAGCGATAACCTCATCAAGGCTATGGATGTTTGACTGGCAGCAAGGCCCTATCCCGGTTGCTTTTGAAGTTAGAATCCTTACCTAGCCTGACTTGACTGAACTTGGTTTCTGCAGTAGCTTAAGGAGGGAAATGAACTCATATGCACACACTTGGATTTTTAGTTTATGGAAGGTTTGGTCTATCCTTTGGTTTTGATTCTTTAAATATTTGCATTCTGATTTGTTTGTTTGATGGTGAGATTGAAACCAAAGATTCTGGGTTCTTGATTCTTGTTCGTCATCAAATGCTCTGGAGCATTTTCTCAGCAGAAGTCGCCATTTGTTGTGCAATTTTTGCACACACGCCCCGCTTGAAGGCAGGGACCCCCTTTCGCTTTGGTTTTGGTGTCTTGGCCCTTTCATTTTGAGGTTTTGTCTTACTTTGGCATGTGCTAAAATATTTATTTTGATTGCCAAAGTGATCCCCCTAGGTTATTCATTGAAGATCTTTGATTTTGAGCTGATGTTCGGGTTTTCACCGAGGTTCAGGATTTTCCACCCTAGTTGAATTTTCCTAGATCCTGCTTGGTCTCCGGCTGGACCCTATTGTTCGGATATTTTCGGTAGTCGAGGATTTCCATGTGGTCCGGACTTTTCCAGATTCTGTCCTGTTGTCGGGTTCTCGGGTTTTCTAACTGTCTTGTCGATTGCATTTAATGTTGTTTGTACCTTCGGCTAGCAATGTATTTAAGTGATTTCGGATTATTATTATGCTATTATGCTTATTGCTTGCCGTCATTTGAGCTAAGGAGTGTTTTCTTGCGAGTGCTTGGTTGAATTTGAGCCGTTGAGTTTGCGAATTGTGAATTTTCTAGTGATTTCTTTGGTGCATTCTTGTCATTGTTCTTGGTGGGCGCCTTTTACTTCGCAGTTGTTGATTCTAGGATTGATTTTTGCTTTATAATGGTATGTGTTTGATTGCTTTGCTTTGAATTGATGATCATGGATAGCACGTTGATGTTATATGAGCTTTTGGGACTTGAATTCCTGAATATTTGATCGATTCATGACTAGGGTTGTGTAGCATTATTTAATTTATGATTTCCCAAGTAATGTGTGAGTTGGTTTGTTTATTCGCATTTTGATGAACCTACTTGTGAATCATGATTTTCCCCTAGTATGGTATCCGCAATTGAAATACCTAAGTCACAAGTTTGCCTATGTGTTAATAGTGGATGTATAGGGTTTGAAACCTAGGGCATTGCCATTCATATTTAGTTGGCTCTCAAATTGGCCTAGAATGTTGAGAGAATCTATAGAAAGCCCATATTAAGCTTGCCCTAGGCTTTAATCATTGAAATTCATGATCAATTTGATGTTATGGGTGAGGTCGCGGTTTCGTGTCACAATCTGAGTTTCGGCCTCAATCCGGGATTTTCCGTTCCCTCGGGACAATCCATCTCTGGTGGATTTTCCGTTCCCTCGGGACAATCCATCTCTGGCGGATTTTCCCGATCTCATCTACTTTTCTGAAATCCACGGTCATTTTCGGAGTTTCGTATACTCCACGGATTTCTGTCAACCCCGGATTTTCCCAATCTCCGTCATTTTCCCGATTTCCTTTGAGTTCCCGGAATCTGCATTGCTTTTGGAATTTTGCCTTTTTCCGCAGATTTCCGTTGACTTCGGATTTTCCCAAAGTCCTTGGTTCCCTGTTTTTTCTAGATTTGCAAAGTGTCTCTACCTTTGCGGAAATCTGTCTCTGGCGGATTTTTCAAAAAATTTATGAAATGTAAGGAAATGTGGAATGGCATAATTTATTAATGATTTATGATGCATTTTATGATTTATTCATGCTATCTTTTGATCTCCTATGTGGTTTATTGATGGAAAATGATCAGATTTAATTAATTTTAGGTGTTTTATTGATTATTCCGTTGGAATCCATCTGGCCCGGAATTTCCCGAAATTCCTCCCTTGCTCGAATTCCCCGGATGGCTCTGAAACCCGAAGTTTATCAAAAACATTATATATGAGTTTTAGTAACACCTTGACTGTATGAGGCTTATTCTAATGGTGTTCTTATGGATTAGCATTCCCTTTCCTATGGTTTTTATTATGATTTCCATGTTGAGTGTAGGCTGAATCTAGCAAGGCAACAGCTGGGTCCACAATGTCTGATGCAGAGAGGATTAAAATGGATATTAAGAGAAAGATCCCTGAGAGTAAAATCACTTATGTTTGGTCAAAAGTGACTGATACAAATGTTGGCCTCTGGGATTATGAAGAATTTAAAGGAAGAATGGCAGCAGAGGATTCTCCTTTGGTGGCTAGAAGGATGATGGAATCAGGCTTGTCACATGTTGTTGGTTTCCCCTCCACGGTGTAGGGTTATGACCTGGTCCTTGAGTGTGCCAAGCACTATGATCAGGGTACACAAAGAATTATTGGTCCTCAAGGGAGAGTTGTGGCAAATCTCAACCTTGTCTCCATTGCCCAAACATTTGATATGCCAGATAGGTCTCATGTGGTGGGATTTAGCATTGAGGCGGCTTAGGAGTTCTACGATGAGCAGGTTGTGAAGTCAAAACAATTTATCAATTCTTGGCTGGAGAAGACCAAGTCTCATTATTCCAAACTGCCCAAACAACTTTTCAGGATTAAGTTCAAGAAGGAATATTATGATGCCATCACTCTTCTTAGTAGGGTGGTTGGATTAAAGAATGCTGGTACGATTGAGAATTGGATGTGCCATGTGATTGTGAGGATGGAACAGGAGAAGACTGACTACCATTGGGCAGGAGTCATTAGCCAAGTAATTCATGAACAGTTGTCCAAAGTGTTGCAAACAAAGACCTTCACAATGACTTCATATTTGTTCTATGCACTTGCAAGATTCCACCCCTATAAAGGATTGAGTACAAGGGGCACCTTTAGACAGGATATCATCTACGAGGTTTACCCCTTGAGCTATAGGAGGGTGAATGATGCATTCACCATGCATATCACTAGATTGCTTCAAGGTGCAGAGCATATCAGGATTTCGGACCAGGCTAAGGAACTCATCAAGAAATATGGGGCATGGTTTATTCAATTCCCAACTTTCTCCTACATTCGGATTGATGGTTGCCAAAGAGCTCCATACCGACTTCTGAGATACCCTACTGATCACATTATATTGTTGGAAGTAACTAGGCAGATCTATGACTTTGATGCCATTGTCAAAAGAGACAAGCATAAGACTGGATTTGGTGGAGACTTACCCTTGAGGATTGCTACTAGAGAGGCTTGTCCTTCCATTGGTTCTGCCCAAGCTTCAAAAGAAGAAATGAGTACTCTTGGCTTGTCTTTCCACTCCAAGAGGTCCAGATTTGATATTACAGGAGAAGCTCAAAAGAAGGCCATCAAAGAGTATAGCCATAAGGTGAATTTCGACGACTACTGGGCCAACTACAGTGATGAATTTGAGGTCAGAAAGAAGAAATTACCTCGGCTTCCAATTGAGTCAGTTTGATTGTATAATGTAAAGGCAGTTCCTGATCAATTGGAAGACAATGGAAACTTGATCTAGGATCATGCTTATGAGATAATAAAAGATAGACCAATTGGTGATGTGGATTGGTTAGAGGAGGAAAAGATAGAATTGAAAAAACTAGTGGATCCAGTTATCAAATTTACTAGGATGTGGCTAAAGCATAAGCTATGGGAGTTGGAAAATAATGGTGTACAATGCACCTATGCGCTAATGGGAGATTTCGATCCCCACTCTACCTATGAAGAATCTACTGAGTAGGATCCTAAGGGAAAGGGTAAGTTGGATTCTCCTTTCAAAATTAGGATAAAAGGTGTTCAAGAAACAGAGGCCTAGGAAGCAGAAAACAGAGAAAGCCCAAGGCTAAGCAAAGGATAAGGACTAAGAAGTTTGAGTAGAAAGAGACTAAAAATCAGGGTCCTGAGGTTGATGTGTCAGTGCCCAATAGGAGAAGAATCATAAAATTGTCAGAAAAAGCAAGCTCCAAGGTAGGGGGGGAAGAAGTTACCCCACTAGTGGTAAATTTTGAAAGTTCGGGGGAGAAGGCCAAGGTGTATACAAGGAGGTCTAGGACTCCTTCTCCCAGGGACAGTGTGCCTAAGGCAAATCTCCCTCTGATGGTTTCTCATGAGGAGCAGCATGATGATGTGCCTTTCACTCATGAAGCTCAAAGCAAACCTAGTGAGTCAGAGGATGTTGAAGATCATCCAGATACTGAAGGAGAGGAGTTTCATGAAGGTGATTTTCATAGTGCAGAGGCATAAATTGAAAAGATAATGCAATCCCCTTTGGTTGCATATGCAGTTCCCCTGTTAGAACTGAAGAAGTCCCTCCAAGAGAAGAGGAAACAGTGAAGGATCCATCACCGAACAAGAGGAAGAGCATTTTGAGGAGAGAAGCAAGACAGATGAGATTCCTGATAAACAAAATTTGAGTGAGGAAGCACCTAAAGGTCAACAAGAAGAGGAAAATAGGCTGAGGTGCAATTGGAATCCACTGTCCCTAGTTTGTTGGACAAGGAGATAAGGAGAAAACAAGTTGTTGTGGAAGATAGTCCACCGAATTGGGATGCACTACTAGCCAAGATTGGAAAAGACAAAGGTAAGAAGAAGGCTAGGGTGATCTTGAGGATTGAAAGAGATGAAGCTCATAACAGGGTTGTTCACATTGCAACCCCTGCTCCGGATAAAAATAGAGATGATGTGGTTGGAAAAGATTATAAAGTTCATACTTTCAATCTTGGGCCTACATCCGTTGAGCAAGATATTGAGGATTACCAGGGTTCTAGTGCAGTCATCTTGGGCAGGTTGAGGAAGGAAATAAAGACCAAGCTGGAGCTAAAGAAAGAAAATTAGAATCTCAAGAAATTCTTGGAGGATTTGATGAAGCCCCTGCAATCCATTAACCCTTTGATTTCTATTTCGAATCCTTTGCCTCAGGAGACCATTACCGGGCTTGAAAAGATGAAGGCTTCCACTCTTGCCACTGCAAATTGGTTGCAAGGGGTATGAACCAAGGATAATGAGGATATCAAGGAGATTTTGTCAACTGGAAAGGATGCTATCATGGCAACTGATTGGTTGAAGGCGGTGTTGGCACAGGATAGGGAAGATACGGATCTTTTGCTACAGAAAACGAGAACTATCATGGAGTATACCATGGATAGGTTGGTAAGTGATAGGATTCTTCCTTCCTCCAGAGCTGTCAAACCATGGGAGTGGTATGTGGCAATGCAGATTAGGTAGAAAGTATTGAAGAAGATTTACAAACAGAGGAGGCAGATTGATGATACCCTGGCCGGTGTTTACAATGGATCCATTGCCTTCTTTCAAATTATGATGGGGAGAAGGAAGATTTTCCCCAAGTATTTGAGTTTGGAATAGTTGAGGAAGTGGTTGCATGATGTTTATGCCCCAATTAATGATGATTCAATTTCTGAGCATCAGTTAGATGATGCGGCCACATACATTGTTGTCATTGACAAATACCTAACATATAAGGTGGATTGGGATAGGTCAGTAAAGCAATCAAGGGAGGAGATTGCATCAATTGAAAGACAACTTAGGGTTTTTCCTTTACCACCTGTGGCCGACTTGGATGGGGCACTCTTGAAAGTCCATGAAGGGCTAGGTCAAAATAAAGACAAAGGGGAAGGCAGTTAATGCCCAACTACATCGAGATTTGTGCTTCCCCATTATCCCACCCTGTATTGGTCCGAGCTACATTGGGAATCCCGAGCTGACCTGGGTGTAGTTCGTGCATTTAATGCATTCCTTCATTTCATTTTACTTTCTCTTGGCCAACTGGTGGTGCCTAATTAATGTTGCGAAACTCTTGCTTGGCTAACAGGTTTTCTGGGGGGATTCTATATATTTGGCATTTCGCCTCATTTGTAAGGGTTAGAAGATAGAAGTAGAATAGAGAAAAAATAGTTAGAAGTGAATTAAGTAGAGAAAGATAGCGAGTAGGTATTCTTAAGCAAATATTGTAACAGAAAGCTGGAATTGTTGCTACAGTGGACAATTTGAATGCAAGAAATGACATTGTGATTTGGTGCCATACTTGTATTCTCTTGTCTTGCATGGTTCTTGTTATTCTATCTTTAAAATTTCTTTGAGGAGGTTAATATTTAGAATTAGATTCGATTTAATAATGTTTGTGATTTGATACTTGAATGTTGCAGCAATCCCTCAGTCCATACTTTTCACAACCAACTGATTGTTAGTTGCTTTGCAAAGTTAGCCTGGACTTCATATTCATTGTGCTTAGTTCAATTGTGAGGATTTGTTCATTTCAATTATAATAGGGTTGTTTGAATGAATGTTCATGATTTGAAAATCTTAACACCTTAGAATATTGCACTATTTTCTATGAGATTGCAAATCCATCTGGGTCGAGTGGAAATCAGTTTTGAGGGATTGGTCCATTTCAGTGTTGGTCATTTTCATTGTTAATCTTAGGTTTAGTATTAATTCTAGAAATCTCTTTGAAACCCTTATCTTTTTCTATTTCTTTGATTATTGGGTTAAATCTAGGATTGAAGTATCATCACATTGTTAGATCTAATAAATTGAGATTTAGTATTTTGCTTGTAGTAAGGTCCCACTGTGATTACTAGCATTTTCACATTTTATCACTAAGTTGTTTATGTATTTTCAAGACCTGACATTAGAGACCTTGGGGTTATCTCTTGAGGCTTGCTAAAGAGATTTACCTTTCAAGAGAGATGGGATTTCATATTCCATCTTAGTTGTTGCTCTACAGAAAACATCATCAACAGAACTGATGAGGAGAAGCATCACTCAACCACTTTTCCACCAACCACAAACTCAAATGTGATCTCTTGCACATCTACCACATATAGCAAGATGGCCCCACCCTTCGATGAAGAGATTGGTTGGAAAACCCCATAAGAAATAGCCTTCTTAAGCTTCCTAAGCTTAGTGTTGTGTCCTACAAACTAGAACTTAATCATACAGTAGCTACTACTACAAGTATGAAAATCTCAGACTAGAATGTCTAATTGGATCACAGTGAGCTAATAGTGTAAATAGTGTTTACTTAAACTACTTTGGCCAAAGTTTTATATAAAAGTGTCATCTCTTCACCCACTACCCTAGCTTGATTTGGTTAATGACCATTCATATACTATGCATAGGTAATTCCTTTAAGGTAATATTTAACCCCAGGAACAACCTATTTCATTTATTATATACTATGCATAGGCAATTCCCTTCTTAAGGTAATCTTTAACCCTAGGAACAAACTATTTCCCATTATATTACTATAACATATCTACCAAGTAATCGCTATACATAAGCTATTCTCTGCATTGGGTAAACCTAACTCCATAATTGGCCTATGAAGTTCCCATGGCTCTATCTTACGAATAACTACATAATCTATAGTATAGCTTCATAAGCTTTCTTTTATCATAGAATAAATACTCATCATAAAATGACTCCACTTGGGAACATATCATATCAACAAATGAATCAAAAGTATATCCTTGTTAATAAATGACCTTAGTTCAAAGGTACAACCTCAACAATAAGTGGCCTCAAACAAAAGAATAATCAAATCAATAAATGACTCAATTAGAAGTATAGTCTAAACAATAAAGGACTCTTAATTCAAGAATATAATTTCATCAATTAAAAAGGCTATTCAAAAAGTAGAATCATGTCAATAATTGACATCATTTCAAGAGTGTAAAACAACCAATCGAGTAACAATTCCAACTCAATAGGGTATTCCCACCTATGGCTCCAACTAATAGTAATTCACAATTTCAAGTGATCATCTTAATCACATAGGATAATCTCATCCTCAGTTTACTCTAATTCCAGGATAAAATTAGTATTCAATGATTGGTCTGATCATGTATGTTAATCTCAACCTATGTGTTTCAAACAAAAATCAAATAAACAACCCAAACAAATAGGTTATTCCCAACCTAGGGTTTCAATCAATATTCAAGTGAAACAATGATCAAATAATCATTGTAAAATAAACGTGACATAATGGTTTGTATGATTTCATATTTTGTCAACGAAGACACATCTTTTCATACCATTAGTAATGTTGTGTTGCTAGCCTTATTGTTCCCAAGGTTCTCCTAGCATTTAAACTAATAAAGCTAAGTCATCTCAAGACATCATTATGTTCTATATTTCTCATTTTACTCTTCATACATATAGTATAGCCTAACTACGTAAACTAGAAACACATTATATAATGTCCCATATAGGGTATATAAAAGCATCAACCTAATAGATAGGTTCCATCAAAGAAAGTAATATATAAAACATTCAAGCATCACAAAAGCATTCCAAAGTCAAACAAGCATAAGGGAGTTAGATACAACATGCCTATAGGTCTAAGCCCCAATTGATCTAGTTGGTTTCCAATCCTAGCCTCCACAAAAAATCTTGTAGCTTGGAAACAAAACTCTTGTACAATTCTCCAAACACACTCATAGAAATTCTATCAATAATTCTCTCATATTTCCTCACAAACAAACTCTTAGCTCAAACAATAACATCTCAAATAAAAAGCAACAAAATGCAAGTGTATTGTGCATCCAAATGAGGAAAATCCTCTCCCCTATTTATACAAAAATATGAGACTTTGTTGCCTACGAGAAAGCTATGCTAAATGACACTTCTCGGCTCTTAAGATCCACTCAAAAAATAATCTCAATCGGTGGAAGCATTAAAACTTAATACTCAGCAAAAAAAAACATCAGGTTGCTTAATGCAAGGACAACAAGAATGAGTTTCAGAAATGCAAGGTGAATGATCAAACAAGTCAACTCAAATCATTCAAAATTCTACTTGACTTGTTCTCCATTTTACTTTGTCTTTCATTACTGGAAAAAGCTTACAAATTAGACTTCTAATGCAATGTAGTATTCATAATTTTGGTGCCACATAATCCTTCATACATGCTTTTGGTGTTTACAAATTTATGACCAAGTCAATGCTTTTAAATGAATTTTAAATATCTTTCAATACTTCTTGACAGAGTCTTACATACTTCCTAGATGCCTTCAATGTACATTACATTCTATTTACAAGTTTATTGATTCATATTAAATGTCTTTAGCACTGCCATGGTGCGCGCAATCCTACTGCACCAATACTCGTACACATTGCGCACTATATAACATATAGTATGCACTTAGTAATTTAAAACATTAGTGCATTATTCAAGCATTACATTACATATATATATGAAACAACAAATATAGGGGGGTCCTTTATTTCCTTTAAGGAGATGGAACACAAGGGACCTATTTCACTTAGTTTCTCTCAAGGAAACCCTAGAGATCTCAATCCAAGCATGGAATGAATGAAATAGATCTGCTAAAGGTTGTCCTAGGGTATGACTAATGACTAAAGAGGGGTTCACTACAAAGCTAGGGCTTGAAAAGACAAGTAACATGCAAGACCTAATGTTAAAACCTAATGATATGCAAAACTTCACTAAATGATCTAGAAATGAATGCAAATCAAAAAAGAAAAATTGGAGAAATAAAGAGGGGCACATGGAAACCTGTAGCAGCTTGAATGAAGACCTAAAATGTTGGAAATGCTAAAATTAATGCACACTATGACTCATACACCAGGCTAGGCAATTTAGTCCCAGATTAGGGTTTTTGGGTAGGAATAGGAATTTGGCAAAGACAAGTCTAGAACACCTAAAATTTGGAAAGTCCACTATATTGGGACTCATACGCCAAATGTGGTGTATCAATCTTTCTTGGCCTTTTCATAGAATCAAGATTTGAATTTTCTCTTCAATCTCTACTCTATCTTCTCAACCTGATTTTCGAATCTAAAATGTCAAATTCTGCTTTGTAGATTCCTTTCAATGATCTTCCAAACAAGGTGACAACTTTGACAACTTTGCACACTTGACAACTTCTTTCCAATCTTTCTCTTCAATATGTCTTCAACCTAGATCTGCAAATCACACACTAAAGAGAGGGAAAATTGTTGTTTTGTTAGTGGAAAGGGGTTTTCCTTGGTCAACCCCCATTTTGGTAATCAAACCTTGTAATGAAATCAAATGGAAAGGAGGAATAATGAATGAACAAAATCAAATGTTGCAACTGACCAAACCATAGGAATAAAATGCTACAAACATGTATGAGATGGCTCCAACAGATGTAGATCTTTATTCTTGCTTGAATGTAGTAGATATTGAATTGAATGCTTGCTTGAATCATGAAACCCTACATTACAAATGTTAGCTCAAAAACAAACATGATGCATGATGAATTTGACATGATGCTTGATACTTGAATAATGCTCCAAAATGTTCAATAATCAACTCTTGAATGCTCTCATGGACTCAAATTTTCTATAAGAATGCTTATTCAGCTTGTTAGGATAAAAATGAGTGAAATAACCTTGTATTTATACTTATTTATGCCAAATTTCCTGAAATTACAACACTATGAGCCAACATCAGACCTAGGAGAACAAAATCCCACCAAGAATTTGAATTTAATTTAAGATTAAGCCACACAGGACTCATATGCCAGAAGTGGCATATGAGTCCCATTAGGCTAGGCTTTGGAACACATTTTCCAAGAAATGCTTAGATTCATGTGAAATCCAGATCGAGGCCCTGAAACTTAGGTGGGACCCATACGCCCAAGGTGGCGTATGACTCCCAAATCACTAAATCTAGGCTATACAATCCAAAAACACCTGAATTACGATTGGATGTTGGTTTATGTCGGGAATATCCTTGGAAAGATGCATTAATTAAGGCTTGTGGATGCAAAATAAGGCCAAATGGCATAAAGAATCCCAATTAATAATGAAAACCCTAGATTAGTGTGAAATTTTTAGGATACACTTTACAACACCTTAAATAAGGCACAATTAAGTCCATTTAGTTTACAAGGGCCCAAGACTTAATGTGAATGTGTTAAACACATTACAACACTAAATCAAGGTGACATTAGATTCAAATTAATAGGGAGGGCTAAACAAGTGCAAAAATGTAGAGGGATACTTTTTCTATTGCCACATTTAGCCCCCACTTTAGTGAGAGGAGGAGCTTGCTTCAAACTCACACTAAAGTAGACAAAATTGCATCAAGAGGGGTCCAAGTGTACCAATGCCGATAATACGTGATGAAAAAAATCAAGAGGGATGATCAAGCCCCCATGATCAAGATCCTATGGAAAACCACCATAGGCACAAAAGAACACAGATGAAAAATTTTATAAGGAGCAACAAGGAACAAGCATACACTGCTAAAGACAAAGAGAAAAAAAAAAGGGGTTGGATCAAGCTTTGACCATTTGTCCCACATGTTGTGGATCAGATCTAAGTTGTTTGTTCGAAAAAAAATGCACACTCACTCTAAGGAAATAGAACTTCAAGTTGTCTGTTGGGTGAGTATCCAAAAAGGTGAGACACATATGCACACAGTTGGTATGCGCTCACACAGTCAAGTAAGTGGCTATGGGAAAGTCATGCCTAAGTTCAGCTTCCTATTCAACCAAACCAAAGTTATACCTCTTGATAAATTTGATAAGGTGCCACACAACAATGAACTTTGAGCTTCATGAGGTAAGAAAAGTTTCGTATGCTTGAAACTCAAGAACAAACAAGATGGCTCCATGGGCAAGCAAAGTGTATTATGCAAGGTGGCCATATATAACATAAATTGTAAATGCAAAATAGTGCGAGGTATGCTCAAAAGGAGTTTTTTTTATTTCATGTAAGGTCTTAACTTAGAGAACATTGTGTCTAATGTCTCCAAGGGATGACCAATCAAAGAATAGAAGATTCGCAACTTAGGGGATGCAGTGTGTCACGTCAAGCCACTAAGAGGAATATAATATGCTAAGAGAGATCACGCTCTTGAAGGACATCACACCCAATGTCACCACAAAGCGAAAGATGCATCGCATGAAGTAAGAAGACTACATAATGAAACATGAATTACAAAGAATAATTCTAATGTATGCCCCCACTTTAAAGAAATTTCTAAACACCATGCTGTGAGCAATTATTTTAAAGTAGGAAATGATAAATGCTAACAATAAAGAGGACATGAGAGCTTATTTGGAAATCCCTATGCCAAGTTATATGTTTCCAAATAAACATACGTCATGAAAAGGGAAGGGGTTTCCCCCAAAATAAACCTCCAAACACATGTGGGATCCATGGATTTGGGGTTAGTATATTCTTGCTATAATATTTTTAGAGAGCTCAAAGCTGTCATCATTCCCCAAATACTCATGGAACAAGAAGAATGACACAAAGAGAGTGAAAACAAAGAAAAAGAGCCTTTCGGGTCAACATGGAAGAGACACAAATGTTTTGATGCCTTGCGTCATCCCCAAAAGGAAAACAAAAGACAAATAAAAGATAAAGGAAAAGCTTTTGGTTCAACATGGAAGAGACATGAATGTCTCGAAGCCTTGTGTCATCCCCAAAAGGAAAACATAAGAAAAATGAAAAAGGTAAAGGTATACGACATAGAAAAGGATGTAGGTACAAATAGAAGAATGTCATAAAGAAAGAGATACATCAAACATAACGGTACGGGGGATCACATTACACACATCCAATCACACAAAAGAAACATGGAAAAGAAATTATGCAAAAGACTAGTAAGGCACATGTGAGTCAACCTATTAGCAGGTCGCCTACATCCCAATCTTGTTCATCATATACAAAAGATAAACAACTATCCAAAGGGACAATGAAAAATGTGTTACTAGGACAAAGCTATCTAATTCTTGCCCCCACTGAGTGCAAGATGAGAATGAGCCAAGATAGGTGATGAGGGGGATCTCCTTGTATCTTGCAATGATTTGCAATGAATGTAAAGCATGTAATAGTGAGAATGTTAAGATCCTACAACCATTGTGTGGCAAGGAGTAAAAGGGTCCTGCTTTAAGGGACTATTTCTATGATATCAAAAAATTTAAATATTTTTTTAAAGCACAAAACTCATCGGTATTGTGTCCAAGAACTATGTGGTATCAACAATGTGATGTGTTTGTATTCTTAGGATTTGGAGATCAATCTTCTCTTATGGGTGGCAATGTAATTATTCCTTGGTTTAAAAGTATTTGTAAAGTTCTTTTAGTGGCAGTTGGTGGACAAGGGAATTTTAGTTTCTTTAGTTTGTAAGGCCTTTGTCACTTGCTAGATTCACCAATTTCTTGAGTTAACTGTTGAGAAGGAGGACCTAAGATAATCCTATCATCCTTATCATTGTTACGAAGCATTAAGTGTTCTTTAGGAAGGAGGTCACTTATGTCAGGGGGAGGGTCTTGATATCCTAACCCTTTAGTATCTTCAATTGGTATTTTCTCTAAGAGTTGATGAATTTCATGTTCACTTGTTGTATCACATCCTTGCTTACTTAAGATCATGAATCATTTTCCATATGCCTCTTCTAGATTGATAGGAGTGTTGGCTACTTTGTTGACTTGGAATGGTTGAATGTTGGCTCGATTAGAGGAATTATGTTCACCTATTGTAGGGAACTAAGGCTCAACTTGTATCTCAATTTGAAGATTTAAGTAACCAAACATCTCAAGTGGTGGTATTATAGGGCATGTCGGTTGGTTCATAGAAGGATAGAAGGATGCATTAGGGTGATCCCACAATAGCGGTTTACACTTTCTGAGAGATTTTGATTTTTGTTGAAATCACATATTTTTAGAAGGGTAAAAGCACAAACCTGTGTCACACTTTATAAAGGAATCAGCCAACAGCAAAAAAAATTCTGAACTTCGACCACATAAAAGTGGTCTTTATGCTTTGAATTTCAAAATGGTGTAAACTAATGAAATGTAGAAATTTTGATGAAGTTTAGTCCTGTAATTTTTTAATTTTAAAAAAAAAAAAAATTCATTATGTTTTTATCAATTTAAGGACAGATTTTGGAATGATGAAAATTTTAGAAAAGAGTGACTTCACAGGCCGTCAAGAAATAAATTGAAAAAAAAATCATTTTTCCCTTTTTTTTCTCCAAATAGGTAACTTCAATATCTTGTGCATGGAAAAAAAATAACTAAATTTTGATGTATATTTTCTCATAATAACATTTTAAATTCAAACATGTCAGAATTTGACAATGTTCACAGGCCGTCAACTATTTTCAATTTTTTTAATCATTTTCAAAAAACAAATTATACCTTTTTGAAGAAGACTCTCTCCTCTTGCGCCTCATATAAGTTTT
Source organism: Sequoia sempervirens (assembly GCA_007258455.2). NCBI lineage: Eukaryota > Viridiplantae > Streptophyta > Pinopsida > Cupressales > Cupressaceae > Sequoia > Sequoia sempervirens. The sequence goes on from VDFB02218797.1 coordinate 59,022, forward strand.
TAAAAAATTTAATATGTTTTTCTATTTTTTTAATTTCTAATCAACCTCTTTTTTAATTTTAACAACCTACTTGAATTATTTTAAAAATAAAATATATTAAAACTAATCAAAATATTAAAAAAATTATATATTTGGATTCATCACTCCAAGCTCTACAAAAGGGTATTTTTCTTTTTTGCAGAAAAATCATTCTAACTGGAGAAATACTCTATCAAAGTTGAATGTTTCAAAAAATTCTAAAAAAAGGTGAGTTGATTGCCAAGTAGGATGCCAACTAGACATGCTTCGTCAAGTATGTTTTGGTCGAGCATTTTTCGGCTGAAACATACTCGGCCAAAAATTTCTTAATATTTCCAAGCTATAAATACCAGATACGCTCACTATTTTCATGTTTTTGGCCAGGCGTATTTGGCCGAGTGGCTTTCGACCGGAACCTCTTCGACCGAAAAAGGTACCTACCACATCAGTGCCACATGGTTTTGATTGAAATCCACTTAGCTAAATATCTTCCAACTGAAAATAGTTCGCTCAGAACTATTTATTTAGCCGAAAGTGTGACACACTATTGTGCTTTTACCCAGAAAATATAATGATTTAAGCCTTGAAAAGTTTCATTTAAAATATTCCAATTAAATAGAGTTTGATCAAACCACCTTAGATCAAACCCCCTTGGATAGAACCATGCTAGTTTTAAACCATACCTATAATGGAGTCTCATTTACACCTATCAAAATGCTAATAAAAAACAACTTTTGATTCACCTTTTGGGGGATCAAATGAATTCATTTAAAAAAAAATTTGTAAATATGTAGTCCTTATTATAAACTTCCCAAAAAGTATAATTTTAAATAAATTTAATTTGATTATATTTATTTTTTATTTCTTGTGAATGTAGGTTTTTCATCAAAAATCAAGCTCTTTGTTCTACACATGTGAAAAAATAGCAGATTATAAAAAAAAAAATGAAAAATATCAATGCACTAGATATTGATGTCCCTAATCCAACAAAAAAATAAAATTGAATTTTGATACATACAAAAAAAGTTATGTTTTAGCCAATAAATCATGTCTAAATTGTAACTGGTTTTACTTTGAAACTCAATTAAGAAAAAAATATTCAATGAAATGCTATGAAACCAATTCCATGCACTACATATCATAGTTATTAATCTAAATTTGAAAAAATTAGAATTTTATCCTTCATAGAAAAAAAATTATGTGTTAGCCAGTAACGTCACTCTTTAAAAATGGTGCTTACTATTAAAAACTAGTTTTCTAAGGAGATGGAAAAAGAAGTGCAATCTAATTCTAAAATTTTAAATATATATATATATAGAATTGACAAACAAAATGTCACAAATCACTAGTTTACATCATCTTCAAATTCCTCGTGGTTTAGTTGCTATAAGTGCCCGAAATTGAAGATTTAGTTAAAAAAAAATCAGTTCAATGTCCAATTTGGCCAAAAATTGTAAACCAGTATTGCGGGATCACCCATTAGTCTCAATGTTCTTAAGGAAATCATTTAAAAAAAAAATCATGCTATCATCATCTTCTCCAATGATGTAAAATTCACGAGGAGGACATGCATTAGGAGTTGAGTGAGCATGAGCAAGTTCAATTTTATTAGGGTCATTTCCAAAGGAGCAACTTGACACATCTACTAATGATTTCAAGGACATCCAAAGCTTTCCAAAGCACAAATCCATTATGAAATGGAATGTAATAAAATACATGTAGGTGCAAGTTTGAAATAAGGCAATGCAAAAAATGAACCAAATGAAGCTAGATGCAATGAAATGGAGAAAACAGAAACTTTGCAAACTAAAACAGATAGCTAACAACAAACAAACAAAAACACAGAAATATAGTTTTTAATGTTGGAAAATGTAATCTAAAATCTAAAATGTGACTAAATCGCCCAAATGGGCATATGATTCCCAATCATGGTTTTTCAAAGGTTTGAATGTTGAATAAAAGTCACCACATAATACCTAGAAATCAGGAAAAACCACCTGTACTAGGACTAAATCACCCAGAGGGGCGTATGAGTCCTAGATTAGGTTTTTTGCAACGTTTTCAGAAAATTTTGTGTAAATGTTATGTTTTTTGGTTTGTATGATGTCTATACTAAGTGAAAATGCATATTTTAAATCAATTTCAATGATGCAAGATTCAAAAATGCAACCTATATGCACTTTAACTAATGCAAGATTTAGAAACCCTAGATACCAATTAACTAATGCAATGTTAATGCAAGCTAGATATAGGATTATGATGCACTCCAAATTAGAATTAAGATGTTCCAAATAAAGGTTCACCAAAATGAAACAACGGAAATAGGGGGTACTTTATTTCCTTTGAGGAGATGGAACACAAGGGACCTATTTCACTTAGTTTCACTCAAGGAAACCCTAGAGATCTCAATCCAAGGATGGAATGAAGGAAATATATCTGCTAAAATTTGTCCTAGGGTATGAATGATGACTAGAGAGGGGTTCACCACCAAGCTAGGGCTTGGAAAGACAAGTAACATGCAAGACCTAATTTCAAAACCGAATGATATGCAAAACTTCACTAAATGAGCTAGAAATGAATATAAATCAAAACTAAAAACTAGAGAAGTACATAGGGGCACCTAGAAACCTGTAGTAGCTTAAATGAAGACCTGAAATCCTAGAAATGCTAAAATTAATGCACATTGGGACTCATATGCCAAGTTGGGTGATTTAGTCCTAGATTAGGGTTTCTAGGAAGGAACAAGAATCTGCCAGAGACAATTCTAGAACACTTGAAAACTAGAAAGTCCACTATACTAGGACTCATACACCAAAAGTGGCATATTAGTCCTGCTTGGCCTTTTAAGAGAATCAAGATTTTAATCTGATCTTCAATCTCTACTCTATCTTCTCAACCTGATTTTTGGATCTGAAATGTCAAATTCTGCTCTATAGATGCCTTTTAGTGATCTTCCAAACAAGGTGACAACCTTTACAACTTTGCACACTTGACAACTTATTTCCAATCTTTCTATTCAATATGTCTTCAACCAACATCTACAAATCACACACTAAAAAGAGGGAAAAAATTTGTTTTGTTAGTGGAAATGGGTTTGCCTTGGTCAAACCCCGTTTTGGTAATCAAACCTTGTAATGAAATCAAAGTGAAAGGAGGAATGATGAATGAACAAAATGATGTTGTAACTCACTAAACCCTAGGAATAAAATGTTGCAAACATGTGTGAGATGACTCCAACGGATGTAGATCTTGATTCTTGCTTGAATGTAGTAGATCTTGAATTGAACACTTGCTTGAATCATGAAACCCTACATTACAAATGTTAGCTCAAAAACAAACATGATGCATTATGACTTTGACATGATGCCTGATACTTGAATAATGCTCCAAAATTCTTGACAATCAACTCTTGAATGCGATTGAATGCTATTGTAAACTCTTGAATGCTCTCATGGACTCAAATTTGCTATAAGAATGCTTATTCAACTTGCTAGGAGAAAAATGAGTGAAATAACCTTGTATTTATACTTGTTTATGCCAAATTTCTCGAAATTACAACACTACAAGCCGACTTCATATCTAAGAGAAAAAAATCCCGCCAAGAATTTGAATTTAATTTAGGATTAAGCCACATGGGACTCATATGCCAGAAGTGGCGTATGAGTCCCATTAGGCTAGGCTTTGGGACACATTTTCCAAGAAATGCTTAGATTCATGTGGAATCCAGATCAGGGGCCCAAAACTTAGGTGGGACCATAAGGTTGCATATGAGTCCCAGATCACTAAATATGGGCCATACAATCCAAAAACACCTGAATTATGATTGGATGTTGGTTTATGTCAAGATTATCCTAAAAAAGATGCATTAATTAAGGCTTGTGGATGCAAAATAAGGCCAAATAAGGCATAGAGAAGCCCAATTAATAACAAAAACCCTAGATTAGTATGAAAGTATTAGGATACACTTTACAACACCTTAAATAAGGCACAATTAAGTCCATTTAGTTTACAAGGGCCCAAGACTTAATGTGAATGTGTTAAACACATTACAACACTAAATCAAGGCGACATTAGGTTCAAATTAACAGGGAGGGCTAAACAAGTGTGAAATTGTAGAGGGATACTTTTTCCATTGCCACTATATGTGTGTGTGTGTGTTTACATATATATTTCAATAAAATCATATGATAATAAATATACATCATTTGGTATTCAAATGCATATATCATATTGCCATAATTCACGGATTGATAATGCATATATATATTTATGTACACATACATATATATATTTATTAATATGCTCATATGGATGCCTCTATTTTCATCAATACACACACACACACACACACACACACACATATATATATATCATTATCTTGATAATTAAACTCATATATATAAATAACTATATCAATTGATATATATATATATACACACGAAGTGTATATATAGTTATAACTCATCAATTAATTATAACCACATATTTAGAAGAACTCACATAGGGAAAGAGACTTAAACAAATCATGATCAATAAAGAAACCAAAGAATAGAACAAAATTCATTCAATTCAAGAGAACAACCTATCTCAATCAAGGTCGAATGCCCAATTATTTCAAATAAGTCAAGACTATGACCAAAGTCACTTACCTGATTCATGGACTAACTCGACTCAAGTAGACCAAATTGAAATGTGAGTGTGTGTGATAGCTTAGTATTGGCTTATTAAGGTTTACCCGACCAATCACTTCTCCTAAGTGATACTTCCCCTCTCTTTTGAAGGATTGAATTAATCCTTGCATCCAACTTAGTACAACACCAAGGTAGTTAGAAGTTCATAGTAAATCCATTTGCATCATAAGACATTTGTAGATCAACAAAGCATTAGAATGTTCATATTGCAATACATAGCATTCCATTCATTCAAAACATATTCATTCTTTTGAAATCAATAACATCTTATTGCATATTCACATATTTCATTCACCTAACAAACATATTAAAGTCAAAATTTATATTTATCAACATTTTCACTCATAGTGATAAAATCAACTTGGTAACTATGAAATGGGGTGTAACATCACTTCAATTTGTTATGTTTAACATTTTTTATCATCATTGTACTCATTGTAATCATCATTATGAAATCTTGAATATAATGTAAATTTTGAATTCAACATTTTCATTGTTCAATGTTAAATTGTTAATGTTCACTTCCAATTTTAGTAGTTTCTAAGGTTTACTAGTTTGTCAAAGTTTCATTTGTAATTCTTATCCATATTTTTATAACTATTTTTTCACATACTATATGTGATCTGTTATTAGGATCTATGACAATTGCACATGAATTCTTAACTATTACAATGATTAATTTGAAGGTCTTAAAAACGTAATTGAAATGCTTAAATAAACACAACAATAATAAAGTGATGAACTGAACTGAAGAGAGATAGAAGAGAGACGACAAAACACAAGTTGATAATGGAGTTTTCCAATATGGCTACGTCTCTATGTCCCTCTCCAGCAGAGTGACTGATCCTTGATTATTCTCCAAAATGGTTACAAGGCTTCAACTGGAAAAATTCTCCTATGAGTTACAAGTTCATCTCCTTCAAGTGCAGTGGCATGACTCTTCTCTGTTTCATAGAAATGAACACTCAATTATCCAAGTACAATTCTCTCAATAATCACCACTTACCCTTCCTAAGCCACTCCCCCCTTTTTATACATCAAATTTACCCAATATAGATAATAACCATATGATTTACAAAATCAACTACATCTCCCCTTTACAACAAAAATCTTCCTAATCCCCCCTTAAAATATCATTAAAATCCTAACCCCTTTAAGTTAATGGCTCTTATAATTTTGAGCCTTACAAAATAATCCTTTTGAAACCTTTAAGTATCTTTTAGATATTATTTTAAGCCCTTTTAAAATATTTTTGTCAGGCTATTAAGGGGTTTACCCTTTAATTAGAGGGGTTAATATTAGGAACTTAAAGATACCAGCTTGAAATCTTCTTTAAAATGAATCACCCTCCTTTTACTATGCCAAAGAACCCATTGGGCTAGTGATTAGAGGCATGGTTTTTAAATGGCAGGTTGGCGGGTTGAACCCGTTGGCGTTGTTTTCGCCGAATTCTCTTTGCAAACATATCAAAATGAATCAGTGACATATATC
>VDFB02218798.1:0-11177 GCA_007258455.2 Sequoia sempervirens
TGTTCTAATAAGGGCTAGGGTTAGGGTTCAATTCATATTAAAAGTCAATTAGAATTTGGCTCATCATTAGAATTAAGGTTTGTATTGAAATTATAATCATGAATAGAGTTTGAGTTAAGGCTAGGGTTAGAATTAGAATTAGGGGTAAATTTCAAGCTAAGATTAAAAGTCAATGAGGGTTATGGTTCAATTAGAATTACGGTTCAGTTAGGGTTATGGTTCAATTAGAATTAGAGTTCACGTACTTAGGGTTGTAAGTTAAATAGATCAATTAGAATTAGGCTCATCATTAGAATTAACGTTAGTATTTAAATTATAATCATTAATAGAGTTTGAATTAAGGTGGGTTCTACGATAAATAGAGAAATTAGAATTAGGCTCATCATTAAAAGTAAGGTTAGAATTATAATAATGAATAGAGTTCACATTAAGGGTATGATTAGAAATAGAATTAGGGTTAGATTTAAGGCTAAGATTAAAATTCAATTAGGGTTATGGTTCAATTGGAATTAGGGTTATGATTAAAATATAGCAACTTAAATAGATAAATTTGTTATAATAAATGCACATCTAAAATCAATTTAAAATTATAAAATTAACTACAAAAAAAATATAATAAATTGATATTAAAAAAATAAAGTGATTAAAAATTACATTTACACATAAGTTCATCATATAAAAAAAAACTATAACATTATGATTTACTATTATGATTATTCAATTATCACTTAGTTAGGATTATGATTATAATTGGCTCATGATTATAGTTATGCCTTACTTAGGATTAGGGTTCAATTCAATTAGGATTAGAATTCAATTAAGGTTAAGGATAGATTAACATTAGGGTTAAGGTTAGGGTTATAGGAGAAAGCTTTGGGTAAAGGTTAGGAATAGAGTTGGGGTTAGGGTTACGATACAACTAGAGTTAGGGTTAGGTTTCAATTAGGGTTAGAGACAATTAGGATTAGGGATAGGATTAATTTTAGGATACGATAAGGGTTCATAAGGGTCAAGAGTTCTAATACAAGTTAGGCTTAGGGTTCAATTAGTATTACAGTTAGAATTAGGCTCGTCATTAGAATTAAGGTTAGTATGAAAATTATCATCATGAATAGAGTTAGAATTAGGGTTACATTTAATGCTAAGATTAATAGCCAATTAGAGTTGTGATTCAATTAGAATTAGAGTTCAATTAGGGTTGTAAGATAAATAGATCAATTAGGGTTATAGAGAGTGTTCAATTAAGTTTAGGGTTCAATTAGGGTTAGAATACAATTAGGTTTATGGGTTAGGGTTAGAGTGCAATTAAGATTATGGTTAGAATTGGGTTATGGCTATGGTTATGGCTTAGTTAGAACTAGGGTTCAAATCAATTAGGATTAGAATTCAATTAAGATTGAGGATAGATTAAGATTAGGTTAAGGTTAGGGTTATAGGAGAAAACTTTGTGTAAAGGTTAGGGTTGCGTTTCAATTAGGGTTAGAGACAATTAGGATAAGGGGTAGTATTAATTTTAGGATATGATAAGGGTTCAATAAGAGTTGTGTTCTAATAAGGGTTAGGGTTAGGGTTTAGGGTTCAATTCGTATTAAAAGTCCATTAGAATTTGGCTCATCATAAGAATTAAGGTTTGCATTGAAATTATAATCAATAATAGAGTTTGACTTAAGGCTAGGGTTAGAATTAGAATTAGGGGTAGATTTCAGGCTAAGATTAAAAGTCAATGAGGGTTATGGTTCAATTAGAATTAGAATTCACTTAGGGATGTAAGATAAATAGATCAATTAGAATTAGGCTCAACATTAGAATTAACATTAGTATTAAAATTATAATCATTAATAGAGTTTGAATTAACGCTACAGTTAGAATTAGAATTAGGGGCAGATTTTAGGATAAGATTAAAAGTCAATTAGGGTTATGATTAACATATAGCAACTTAAATACAAATTTTTTTAATAATAAATGCACATCTAAAATCAATTTAAAATTATAAAATAAAATACAAAAAAATATATAATAAATTTATACTACATTCAATTCTTCTGCTATAGAAAAATTCAACAAATTATCAATGTTTGAAATCTATTGAATACTATTTTCCTTATATGATGATGATGTAGGCATGGATCCTATCAACAATCCATATAAGCAACCAATTGTTGGAAAAAATGAACCTCAAACAAGAACCATTCCTATTGCAATACTCAATCCGTACCAGAATAGATGGTCAATAAAGGCAAGGGTTACTAGAAAGGGTCAACTTCGTCATTTTAACAATGCCAAAGGACATGGAAAAGGGTTTACTTTTGACTTGGTTGATTCAGATGGTGGTGAAATCAGAGTAACATGTTTTAATGGAGTTGTAGAAAAGTTTTATGATCATATTGAAATTGGAAAAGTGTATCTCATCTCAAAAGGGAGACTCAAACCTGCACAAAAAGAATTTTAACCAAATAAAAAATGAATGGGAAATCTTATTAGAAACAAATTCGATTGTTGAGTTGTGTTTGGAGGAGGATAGCTATATACCAAAATAACAATTCCATTTTACATCGATAAGAGAAATTGAGAACATGAAAAGCAATTCTTTGGTTGATATTATTGGTTTTGTTCTCTCAATCGACACACCAAACACCATATTCAAAAAGAATGCCACACAAACTCAAAAAAGAACCCTTCAAATGAAAGACATGTCTGGTTGTATGGTGGAATTAACATTGTGGGGTGATTTCTGCAATAAGGAAGGTCAACAACTCCAAGAAATGTGCAATGTAGGAACCTTCTCGATTCTTGCGATAAAGGCTGCACGAATTAGTGATTTTGGTGGGAAATTTGTGGGAACAATTACTACAACCCAGCTCCTTATAAATCTAGATCTTCCTCTCTCACACCAATTGAGATTTTGGTTTGATATAGAAGGGAAGAATGTCCATTCTCATTCTATTACAAATGAAATCTCATTTGCAATTGAAGAAAAAATGTTAAAAAGTATCTCATAAATACAAGATCAGGACCTTTCCAACTCTGGAAAACCTTATTGGATAGTGATAAAAGCTACCTTATCTTTCATTAAGGTAGAATTTTTTTTTTATATAGCATGCCCCTTGAAAATTGGAGATAGGCACTGCAAAAAGAAGGTAAACACTAATGAAAATGGTCAGTGCCTGTATTGTGGAAGATGTGATAAAACTTTCCCTGAATGTGATTATAAATATATACTTCAATGCAAAGTGCAAGACCATACTTCATTCACTTGGATTACAACTTTTGAAGAAGCGGCAGAAGAAATTATGGGTGTTACATCAAAAGAATTGAACATTTTGAAGCATGAAAAACAAGATGATGTTAAATTTTCACACATTATACAAAAGGTCCTTTTCAATAGATACATATTTAAAATTCAAGTGAAAAAAGAGACTTATAATGATGAACAAAGGATTAAATGCACAGTCATAAAAACAACAAAGTTTGATTATTCATCTGAGAGAAAAGCTTTATTAAACTCAATTGCAAAGCTATAGGTTTCGTAACATTCAAATGCTTTTCCTTTCTATTGTTTGCTTCGTCCTTTTCCTTTCTGGAAGCTGGTGTTTTTTGTTGGACTTTTGTTTCCTTTCCTTATTTTTGTAAACTCTGTGGTTTCAGGTCCCTATAAAACCCGTTTTACCCTTTATAAAAAACATTCAAATGCTTGAATGTATATAATGTTAACAATGTATTCAAACATTTGGAAAAAAAAAATCAGTGGATATATCTAAGTTAGTTAATGCCATTTTATCACACAATATACTTCTTTGATGGTGTCAATACTAAATCTAGTGATTGATGAACATTCCTACTTTTAAATTTATTGTTCTTGGTTGATTGTTGTTATAGACAAGTTGGTATGATTTCAAATTTGAATGTCTACCCTTATATATGGGAATTGAGATAAACAATGGCATAAACAATAATGAAATCAAATTGATTGTTTTCCAAATTCATATTCATGAAAATCTAAGCATTTTTTCAAGTCAATAGGTGTCTCGATAAAGATAACTCTCTCGACATGTTTTACATATATTATTAATTAATATAGGTATGCTAGTATTAAAACAATGAAAAGAATAGTCAATTTATAATAGTAATATAAAAGAATGTAAAAAAAAATCTAAATTATATATAAAATAAATATTTCAAAATATAAAATATAAGTATAAATTTAATGAATAGGTTGAATGATAAGATTAGCCATAACATCTAAAAATTAAGTTATTCAAAAAATACTAAAATTTAAATATAAATTTGTTGATTAAACTATAATCTCTTTAAAAATTAAAAATATTAATATCAATATAATTTAACTATTTTAATTCTTAAAAATATTTTAAATTAATATGAAGTATGATTTGTTACAAATGTATATAAGATTACCAGATGAATACTAAGTATGATTTGTTACAATGTAGATTATACAAGTGGATAAGATTAATAGATAAATACTAAGTATGATTTGTTACTATGCAGATTACCCACCATTCCATAATAATCGCTAATGAAAGTGCAATGGAAGCGCCAAAATCGCTTATATTAAGTGAAAATTGTGTACCAATTAGATTCAAGAGAATTGATTTTGAAATACATTTTGTTATATAATTCTGCGATCTATACATTGATAATAGATTGAAAAAAAAATTCAAATAGAAAATTATTCAAGTTCTCATTGGTTAAAAGTGAGAGCTATTAATAACTAGTTAAATTCTGGTGGAAAGCCTATAGCCTCAAGTGAACTAAAAAATTATATTTGATAGAAGAAAAATAAAATAAATTCCACAAATTTATTTTATAATTTTACCCTTTAACTTTAAATGTATGTTCACTCATTAAGCTTGTATTTTTACAATCGATTTTTATTTTAGATATTTATTTATAAAATATAAGATGCATTAAAAATATATTAAAACATTTTCTTTATATTATATAGCATTCATAACATTAAATTAACAATATAGAATAATTTCAATAACACGCTTAGCATTCATAACTTAAACCTTTTGCACATTGGCCATCGCTAATTATAAAACACATAAAATTTGGCTTTTATAAGTAACTTTAAATTTTTTAAAATTAATTAATGCAAATATAATTAATATAATTAAGAAAATTAAATAAGAATTATAGATAAATTTATGAAATATTGATTTACTTATCAAGAAAAATCAATTATAAATTTACTTATTATTGATAAATTTACTTACCAATCTATTTTAACCATCAAGAAAAAATTAATCATTAGTGATTGCAACATTATTGGCACATCTTTTAAACTGACAAATAAACATTGAAAACACATTTATTTTTTAGTTCTTGCCAAGGGAACTATAGGCGACCCCTTTTCCTTAACAAGTTATTAATAACTTTGATTTTAACAAATAAGAACTCAACTTTTTTTTGTTTGACAAATATTTGTATATAGTTAAAGTAAATATGCAAGATTTTTAACTTTTCAAATTTAAAAAATTAATTTTCCTCAATTTTATTAGCTACAAAACTTTGAGTGATAAGGGCGGATTTTCAGGAAGCATAAACTTTTTTTTTTCACCTGTAATTAATCTATTTCGTTATTTTGAATCTTTTTATTAGTTCCTGCGAGGGAACTATAGGCACCACCAAATTTTAACTAGTTATTAATATTTCTCTTTTTAACCAATGAGATCTCAAGCATTTTTCTATATTTCAAAATTTATTTCTCTCTTCAATCTAATTGAAGACACACCCGGATATACATTAATGCTTCCATTACTTCCATTTCAATCTTAACTAATTTTGTAGTTTTATTAAACTTAGGTTGTTTATTTCCAATAATTCAATGAGATAAACCATACTAACTATTTTGAAAATTAAATTACACTATAATGATAAATTACTTTTTATTAAATTACACTATAAAAATAAATTACTTTTCATTAAATTACTTACTAATTACCTCTCACATTGGGTACGCACATTTATTTACTATTTTCCCTTGATTATTAAAATAATAATAATAATTAATAAAATTTATACTTGAATAACAAATGCACCACTAATTAATATAACATCAAAATTCAACTATTTTAATTACCTTTAATACTAAATTGATTTGTAGCTTAAATTTAAATGGAGCTAATTCTTTCAAAATATTAATACCAATTACTCAAAAATTACTTTACATAAATTAATTAATTATTATTTAAAAATAAATGAATACCTTGTAAATTATATTTATATTTAATTTAAATAAATTAATACTAATCACCTCTCTTTGTCATAAATCAATTCTAAAACAACACTTATTAAACATATATTTAAACTAACAAATTTCAATTGCTTTGAAATTTGAACTAACTCTAATTACTAAGATACGTTTTGCAAAATAAATGAATTAAGACTACAATAATTATTTAGAATAAATACTAATTACTTTTATAAAATATTTATTATTTTTAAAAATCAACTTTAAAATTAACAGTAATTACTTTTAAATCAAATTTAAATTAATCATTTAAATCAATCACAAATTCTATCATATTTGTTTTAGAAATAATTCACCTTCTATTTACAACTTATATTAATTACTATATATTAGTTTGTGAAATAAAACATGTTAACTAATTAATAATTAATAAGGAAATAAATAAATTTATTATATTAATTAAATAAATAGTCTAAATTTAAAGATTTTTTCTTCTCATTTAAATTAAAAAAAATGTTTAGTTTTAGCCAAGTTTAAATTTTCATATCCAATTTAAATGTTCATATTAAATATTTTAATATATATATAAATATATAATAAATTTAAATATTTGTAAAGACAAATATATATATTTTATATTAATTAATATTTTAAAAAAAAAAAAAAATATTAATTAATAATAAAATTAAAATTTTATTAATTTTTTTAAAGTAACAAGGCTATTGGCCTCTCCATTGATTTATGCAGGCTGTAAATATATATATAATTATTATATTTATATATGTATTAATTACTAATATATATATTTATAACTATATAAATTAAAATTGACATGATTCCCTTTTTTATATTAATATTTGAATAAAAATATTATCATAAAATATTAAACTTTAATTTATTGAAGTAATGAAACGTATATGATTTTAAAAATTGTAAATAAATTGATTGAGTAAAATAATTTAGAGGAAATAATATAGAGAAAAATTATTTTAATTATTAGATTTTTTTTTTATAAGAAAAACATATAAGAAAAACATAATTTCCTTCAAGATCTTTTCATAAGAATATTGGTTTGAGCCACATAAAATTATTTTAGAAAAAAAACTATCTTCAAAACAAATTTTAATTTTCAAAGAACATAAAAATTAAATATATGCATTTTAATATTTGAGTCAAATATAGATTTTTAAGAAATATTTTTTTTAATTGATTCCTCTACTTGTTAAGTAGGAAAGCATAACTAGCTATGCATATTCATCTCAATTCCTTTCAACCTTATAAGTTAATATTCAAGTAGATACCTACTTATCAATTAGGAAAACCTGACAAACTGTGTAGATTGTTTGTAACTATGTTTACCTAAACAAACTCTTTCTATTCCTCTCAATTCCTTTCATCCACACGTGTTCATTCTAAACTATAAAAAATAAACTACCTCATCCTCAAAAAAAATTGGCTACACAACAAGTACAATTACGTTTCTTAATCTATAACATCATGTAATATTGTAATCTTATCAAAATATTATCTTTTGACAACTCAAGCATGATCATCCTTAAATTGTTTCAAAATTTTATATCTATTGGATAACATAGTGAATTTGAGCAACTTAGTTTTCCCTAGATTTTGAAAGCAATTATAGTAGCATTGAGCTTAGAGACCACAATGTTGTATTATGACTAAAACAATTTTTTTCCTTTAGATGGACTTGACAACATATGTAGAGAAGCATGAATTTGTTTTCGATGTAGTCCTAGATGAGCATGTCACAAATGATGATGTGAACTAATGTACCCATGCCATTGTTCTCATTTGGAGTAAAATCATTATATCATGCTTATAACTATCCTTGATTATGTCTATCAATAGATTGCCTAATCTCCATTGAGAATGTCATAATCTAAAAATATTGTCAGGTGAATGGCATAATCTATAAAAGGGGTTAGATATTACTATTATTAACACCTAGAGTTTTCACATGGTACACCACTATTGTAGTCGATGTAATACAAATTTGGTCGGAACATTTATCTCTCTTAATGGTGTCATAAGTTCTATCTTAATGTTGATGACTAAAAGCAAACTGGATGTTGAAAGAGTGTTGGTTAAACTTGAATTTTTATGGTATGTCATACTTCTATGGTTTGAATTAGTGTTATGATTAGGGTCAAGTTCAAGTTATAGTTAGGGTTTATTTAGGCTTATTTTGGTTAATCTTACAATTGGGGTTTAACTAGAATGCTAATTGAACCCTAATTTAACCCCTACAACAAGGTTCAATTAGAGTCAAGGTTTGAGTTCAATTAGGGTTAGGGTTGGCATTCAATTAGTGTTATGATTAGAATCAAGTTCAAGTTACAGTTAGGGTTCAATTAGGCTTATTTTAGTTAGGTTTACAATTAGGTTTAATTAGACTTATGTTTATGGTTCAATTAGGGTTAAGGTTAGGGTTCATTTAGATTAAGGTTCAAGTAGGGTTCAATTAGGATTTAATTAGGGTTATGATTATTGTTTAAATAGGGTTAGGGTTAATGTTAAGTTAGGATTAAAATTATTAATCTAGAATAAAACTGGAAGGTAAGGTTAGAGCTATGGTAAGTGGTAGAGTTAGGCTTATGGGAGGGTTTAATAAAGGGTAGGGTACAATAAGGGTATAATAATATTGGTTAATTTTTAAGTCATGACCATGCTAGATGCCAATTTGGTTTAAAAGACCCCTTGTTGAAGCCCACAAGACATTTATTTCTATATACCTTAGATATTGTTCATATTTATTATCATTGTGTTTGACCTCATGAGAATGCTTCAAAGTAAAGTACACCTTGCAAATCCACCTACACTAGGAGAACCATTCAATCTCTCAAAATTTTACTGTTATTCTGGAATGATTATCAAATTGGATATGTCCAAAGCCTTTAATAAGTTGACTTGGAAACTTCTATATTGCATATACCTCTTGTCAACTTCAACCAGGGGAGTACTAATTGCATAATGAATTGTCTTCTTTTTCAATTAGATTAATCATCCCCCATAGGGTCTTCTTCATAAATTAGGGGATTAAGTTAAAGAGACCCATTATCATGTTCTTTTTCCATCAAAATGGTAGAGGCCCTTAGTGTAGAACTTATACTAGCCAGTATGTTACAAAATTTACATGACTTCCAATTCTAGCAGCACAAGCCAATACATAGTGTTTGTAGATGTTACCTGACTTACAAGATAGATGAGTTTCTAGAGGAGATGCAAATAAAGACAACTTTTCAATTTGTTTCAGTGTCCAGTGTGGAGTATCTAAAATTTATTGTTAATTATGAATCTGACATTGACATATATCATTGAACTAAGATTGATACTATTGTTTTGATTCATTGGCGATAATTATTGGATCAGTGTGAAAAATATAGAGATTTGTGTTTGACT
The DNA here is from genome assembly GCA_007258455.2 of Sequoia sempervirens. Classification (NCBI taxonomy): domain Eukaryota; kingdom Viridiplantae; phylum Streptophyta; class Pinopsida; order Cupressales; family Cupressaceae; genus Sequoia; species Sequoia sempervirens. Next base: position 9,635 of record VDFB02218798.1, read on the forward strand.
ACAAAGAGTTATCTCTTGTGATTTATCAACAAATTATTATTTCTATTCGTGGGCTTCTTAAACAAGATAATATATTTATGCATTTCTTTTAGAGTCTATTCTAATTGATCATAATAAAAAAACTTCTAATTTTGAAAATAATATAACGCATAGAACCAAATAATTGAAAATCCCAAACAAGATTGTCAAGAGTGTATCTCATTTAGTTTTTATTTAATCTTTCTCTTTATGTCTACAATTAATACCTTAGATAAATATCAGTTCACACAGTGATGAGTCTGTAGTACGTAGTTGTGATTCTAGATAGTAGGCGAGCCAAATTTGGTTCATGGTGATTGGTTTAAACCTGGTGCAATACTAATTGATCTTGGCTTAAATGCAGTAGAGGTATGACACCTTCTAACTGCCTTTTTCAAAAAAAAATTGTAAGTAAAAGATGGTTAATATATAGCAAATTAAGGCTGGTATTGGCATGGTGTGTTGGTTTTATAGAGTGGCATTGTTGTTCTTTCGAAGAGTTCAAACCCGTTGAGGTAGTATTGTTGAATGGTTGTATCGGTTCATAGCTCGGTCAAAAGCGTTTACCTTGAATAAAAAAATATATATATAGAAAATTAAAACTATTGCTTCTACTTTTGTATGATCTAGTCTTTAGAATACCAATTAGTTGGTCATGTTTCCCTATGAAGAGGATTCAAGAATAACTTCATCAATTAATCCTCTACCTTGTGATTCTTGATGCAATGAATATTGCTATGCTTTTGTCCACTACTCTACCAATCAACAAAAGCGAGCATATGGGTTCAATTGAATTTCGATGTTTGATCTAGGCCTTTTGCAATACACAACAAATACAAACAAAACTATTCTAAAACTTTATGGCAAGAACTTCGCTGCTCTGCAACTCTTGTTATATTATAGCATTCATAACTTAAACCTTTTTATACACAATGTCAAGTTAACTATAAATTGTATAGAGTTTAGATTTGCTATATCTCTCATATATCAACATAGGTAAATTTGAAAATATTTTGAATTATATAATTTCAAAAAAAAAAATTAGTTGAATTTATAGAAGATTATTTTTATTAAAGTGATAGAATCTAATCCCAATACTTAACATTAATTATAAGTCTAACCATAATAACCCCAACCCTAAAACTAACACTAATTAACTTCAAACCTAACTCTAATTTTATATCAACCTAAACATAACTATGATTCTAAAACTAACATTAATGAAACCTAATTGAACCATAGCCTAACCTAATACTAACCCTTGCCCCAATTGAACCTAACACTAACCCTAAGCTCTATCATAGAACCTTAATCTTTACCCCAACCCCAACCCTAATCCTAATAGAATCCTATACCTAATTTTAATTAAAGTCTAACCCTATTTGAACCTTAAGCTTAATTGAACTCATGTTTAGGGTTAGGGTTCAATTAAGGTTAGGGTTGAATTATGGTTATGATTAGGGTCAAAATTCAAATAGGATTATGGTTGGAGTTTAATTAAGGTTGCTATTCACATAGGGTTAAG
>VDFB02218799.1:0-13098 GCA_007258455.2 Sequoia sempervirens
TAGGTTATTCTGAAACTATCAGGCTAAAAATTAAAATTCGTCATTTCTATACCCATTTTTTCAGCAAAGACCAAGCAACTGTGGATGTCTGGTTAGGAATTGCATTACAGGAGCAAGCACCGAAGCCTGGACAGTTTAGGGAATGATATACGTATCAAAGTTTTATGAAAACAAATTATATATATACATAATTTGGTCTTAATGTCACCTCACTCCCTTACACTTTTTAGTTAGTTGTTGTCTGCTATTTACCATTTTCATTCTCTTTTTTCTCGTCATCCTAATGATGGATAACAGAGAGTGATCTTAAACATTGATGTTAAAGTTATTATACAGGTAAAATTCAAAAACACTCAAATCCGACATAGCTATTTTTTAAAATAAAAGATTTATTAGTACAAAGATTACAGAGGAAATCTTAAAAAGGGAAAACCAAAATAACAAGAATACAAATTAGTGATTTCTAGTTTAATGAAAATAAACTATTACTATGACTTTTATTTAAAGAGCTTTTATTTTTTTCTTTAAATATTAAATTTAAATATCTATTTAAATTACTAAGACACATATATGCATATAAATAAATAAAAATTAGATGAAAAAATGACATAGAGCTATACAGACTCATAAATTTTTACTTTTATTTAAGAATTGTTTTGTTTTTTTTTGTTTTGAAAAGCATAATATATATCTTAGATTTTTATGTAATTTTTTATTCTAATTTTGAAAAAGCCATCATTTATTATTTTGGTAATATTTTTGTTTTATTTTATTTTGAGAAGTATAGGAAATATAATATTATACATAACTTTTTTAATAGTTTCCTTTTTGGGCATTACTATACGTTTTAAAATTTTGACATTTTTATATTTATAAAATAAATGTTAGCTATAGATATTATTGTGAACTGAGTCATGCCATAACACTCCACCCCTTGCTGCTAGTGTAAATTATTCCCTGTGGTGTTTTTAATATAAGACAGGTGTGAGCTAGAGTACCATCAAAGAGACTCAGCTCAAATCTGCTTTTGTGATCATTTGATTGGTTTATACTTGTGTGTGTGATCAAAGTAGTTTCTATTTGATTAGTTTATTATGTCTTTAAAATTGAATTAGTGAAAAGGGTAAATTATAAAAGCTTTAAATCCTTAAAAAAACTTTATATTTCATGGTTTTTTCAATTTGCCGAGTCTAAGCTCAAGTCAAAATCAGCCTGAGTCTTGTAACTATGAGAGCCATCATGGATTAAGCCGTGCCACTGATGTTGATGGATAAAGGAATTTTGGACTCTTTCGAAAACAGATAAAATCAACTCTGTAGTTACATATGAAAATGTTGTATACTATGACATCGATAGTTAAAAAAATGACAAAACAAGATAAAATAGTTACATATGAATACCCAATTAAACTTGCAAAATTGGAGAAGGAAAAAGGAAGATAACGGAGCTCTATAGTATATCTCTAAGGAACAATATTCTGTCTTCCGTAAGCTATATAATCTAGACTAAGTATTTTTTGCCTTCAGAATGTAGGTATTCCAAAACTAAAAGGATATATCTTTATTCAAGGGAATAAAGACACTGAATTCACATGTCTAAAAACAATTTTGATTGAAAAAAGATATAGCGAAATTTTGTGACCTGTGGATGGGGTTTATAAATTAATTGTCAAGCTATAGCGAATTTTTGTGACCTGTGGATGGGGTTAATAAATTAATAAATTTTGCCTAGACTTTGTATAAAACTGCCCAAAAGCACACATTTGGTTTGTTGTTTTATACTCAAGGAGGTAGGTTCAACATATCAATTTGTTTTGTACTGCCACTCCTAAGAAACTGACCATAAACATTTTTTTTGTATAGAATCAAAAGGAAGATTTTTAAGATGGAATTTAGTAGTGAGATTACTTCTTACACACATAATTTCTCATGCATTCCATTAAGACATAGTTTCCAAGAGACACGTTTCCCCCCTCAAAGACGCATCTCAGAGACCGGTACTGTCTCTGGAGCTGTCTCCAGGAGGCTGGAGACTTCCGCCGAAGTTTCCCGAGTACCTTGCCGTCTCCTGCTGCAGAAAACGACATCTCTCGCTAAAATACCTAAAAAAACTTTAAACATTTGAAACTTTAAAAATTAAAGCATAATGTATTTGACGCCTCTAAGAGTGAGTAAATTATTGTTTTGAAAGTTCAATGTCATCATATTTTCAGATTTTCTATAAATTGCTAATTTTATTTTCAGATTTTCAATAAATTATTAATTTTTAATTTTTAATTTTTTTTATTTATATTTAAAAAAAATGGCGTCTCTAAGTACCCCCGTCTCCTATTTTCAAAAAAAGCTGTACTGGTATCCGGTACAAGTCTCCCGTACCAGTACCAGTACCAGTCTCGCAGCAACTATGCATTAAGAAATGAGGGAAAAAAAAAGTAATAATGTAAATATATTGCTGGAATCGGTGTTGATTTTTGGCTAGAAAGAAAATATCATTCTTTATTCATATAATGATTACATGCCACAGAAACTGAAATAGAAGATTAATCATGTTTGCAGATTTTAACATTGCTCAACCCGCAAATGTAATTAGAATTTCAAGTAGAGCTTGGCAAGCTAAGTATTGGTGTTAGACTAACTAATGCCAGTTATGTCTACAAACAGTATTATGTTAAGTTATCAACCTTAAAGCAATGGAAACAACTAAATAAAAATAGATGAAAACAGAGTACTACTTAGTAATTTCATGTTTGAAATGAAATTTAATCTTAATCCATCTTTTTGTGCATACCAATTTGTTTGAGGTTATACTGTCACGACCCTACCATTATCAAATTGCAATACTAAAGTATAAAAACGAAATGCAATAAATAACAAATCTATATATATATTATCATAATTATAATCATTATAATATAATACTATAAATATATAAAACTAATATAAAAATAAATATATTTACGATAAATTCAAAATATGAAGAAACATATACTATATTAATATAAAATCTGTAAATAAGAACAGCCAGCAACTCATAGTAATTAGAGTCCCTAAGGCAGCGATAACGAAATAGATCAATGCAGAATAATGCAGTCATCAATAATGAGCAGCGATCATAATTAATATGATGAGAGGGCATTAACAGCAGTGATTGGAGTATAAAAGGCAGTGATTAATATATCAAGGCAGCGCAGGTTTAAGACTCAAAGGGCAGCGACTCTGCTTTTGAAAAAGATATTTGAATTAAAAATTGGTTAAGGCTTCAGATCAACGATTGAGGAATAGTTGTCTCTTCAAAAAGGGCAGTAATAATAAAGAGGTGTGACCCCCAAATGTATGAGATATATAAGGAAAATCAATTCATCGGTGAGGTATCAAATGGGAAAAAGTGGGAAAAAACAGCAGATTGGAAAGGATGGAATATAATCAGATGTAAAAGGAAAGCAATGAGAAATAAATAATAATCTACACTTAGAAAGGCAGCAGCTCTTAAATATAAAGGGATTGATATCAAGAAGTATGTATAAGAAGATAGTTCAATGGGAGATGAATGAAGATGAATGATAAATCAATAAGGGAAGTAAGTTGAATATAATTACACATATAATGATGCTTTCAGCAATTATTAATACTTATTAGTAATTATTCATCTAACTTAAACTATCTATTTCTCTTTAAGCAATATCTTTTGTATATTAGAACAGATCGAATCATCTTCAGACAGATATTTACATTCAGGCAAACTTTATCTGCAGACTAGTAAAAGAGATCAAACAGCAAAAGCAGATCAGAATTAATTATTACATCTGCTGATGTGAATATATTAATCTTATGTTTTAATAGATATTGTGGTATGCTCTATCTTGGTTATTGTGATATATTTATTATTGTATAATCTCTATAAATCTGAATATAATAAATGTTTGCAATTCTCATCAATGAAACCATGAGGGGAATGGGGGAATTTCTAGTAGTGTGAGCAGATACTAGATTTCTTTGTAAGTACACCACTCCAAGCTGGCCACTTGGGGCCAAGGGGGTGAGTATCTGCCCTTGCGCCTAGAAAGGGGAATCTACGGTCCTCCTATTGTAGTTTCTCCCCAATCTCTACATGGATTGGTTGTTGATTGTAAGAGGGATGGATAAGGCAGCAAGGGTAAGGAATGTAGATACAAGTTTGTTCACCAAGTACGCCACCCCATGTTAAATGACTGTGTCTGCCACTTGAGGGCCAAGAGGGATGGTATATCTGCTCTTGGGCTTGGTATGGATAGCTTTAGGCAGACTTATCATGCTCCTCATCCAAGTCCCATTATGATCCAACTTCCAGTGTGCATTATGGATATTGTGTGGTTTATATTATTTGAAATAGTCATGTATTTACATGGTTTAAATCTCAAGCACTGGGTTCTTTCATTTTAGCCCCCTAACCTGCCACAAACACGCAGGGGTTCCGGGTTCTCACCGGGTTCTTCTTGTCTCTAGGTTCTCCATTTTCCGTCTGGTTCCTTCCTGCGGGTCCTTTTGGAATGAGAACCTGGTCAACTCGAAGAACCTTAAAAAGGACTTGGGAGGACCCACGTCATCCAACCTAGAAAAAGGCAAAAACTCAACTTAAAAACAAAAAACAAAACCCTAAAAAGTGCCCAGATTGCCTTATATTGACTTGGCCGACCAAATGAGGCTCATTTTGCAAACTCAAAAGAGCAAAAACACCATTTTTTTGCCTCCAAGCTAAAAAATTATGAATATGATTACAGATTATATGGCATTATGGTGTATTTACATTTACATTTTTGCAAATTATGAATATGATTACAGATTATATGAGGTATTACCGTATGGCGTATTTCATTGTTTCAATATTCTATGGCATTATGGCATTATGATCATATGATTATAATTTTGAGTATGCTTATGAGTCTATGGCATTATCATTATGTTTATATATATATATATATATATAGTACTATCGCACTACCCTAGGGAAAAAAAAATTTGCCCAACCGTGAACCCGAACCAACCCTCATCCGAACCCGCACCAAACCAGCAACTTAGGTTTAAATAGATAAGACATTTATTATTTATGTTTGATCATATGAATTATATTCAATATTATCTAACATGATTGCAGGACCTAAACCAAGAATTATCTTGCTTAAGGCATTTAATTGGTAAGATATAACCCTAACTACATTATACTTGGGATTCTAGGGCAAGATTTAGGGTTATTCAAAAAGGGGACATTACATATACTCAAATGATTAGACAAGTTTCAGTCTATTTAAGGAATGTTTCACACCCTAAGAATCTTGCTAGAGAGATACATAAATCCATTTTCTTTAATCACATAGTATTATACTGGATTATTTTGTGTGCGTAGTTGGTCTTAAGGTAGACATGGGAATTACCTGAGTCATTTCACATTTCCAACAGCAGAAGTGAATGCCACAGACAGGAACTCTGCTTGGGCATATTGGTAAAATTTTAGAAGATACTTTAGGTACTATTCTAACCATAGTAGCATTCTATTTATATGGCATTGACATGGCAAGTTGAAAGTGTAAATGGAATTCTATTACTTGAGTTTAAAAGAGGGAAAACATGAGAATTTAAAAATGATGAACTATGTGTAAAACTACCTGTCATTGTTATTTCATGCCAAAAATAGGTTGTGGAAAGAGAAACAAACATAAGACTTGAATTAAAAATAAAGAATTTGTTTAGTGTTGCCAGTTACTCTCAAATTCTTAATGCGTGTCCTAATTTGCTGATGACCCTGATCGCCTGTTCACCTGTGCTCTAAATAGTTTGATTTTGGAGTGAAAAGTTGAAAAAATGACGTTTAAAATAAAAATCCAAGTTCTATAGGTGCAGTAGGAAGATTTTATGATTAACTTTGGAAAAACCTTCAGGTTATTCAATAACCCACAAGTTATTCACTGTTTATAGAATAATCCACAGGTTTTTGCTGCTAGTCATAGTTTCTTCTGGGTGATGCTACTATGATTCTATCTTTGCTCCTGAAAATTCTTGAGAAAAGATGCAAAGTTTGAATGGATTGAATAGTGCTATAAATTATTGATTTGTATAAAAGAAACCATTTCAAGGCATCAATCTTGAAGTGCACGCTGTTGGTTTTAATATAGCAGCCATAAGGCAGCCTAATGATGATAACATATTCCATTCTAATTGCTGTACAACAAGGAAATAATCTAAGCCAAGAACAGATTCTTCAATTTCATGAAAAGCAGGGCTTGCTATAGCCTGTGTCAGACTTTTCTCTTTGGAGTTCCTTTCTTATTCTTCACCAACCATGGGCTCTTGTATATGTAGCACTTTGAACTGCTATACCATAGTAAAATCTGCCTTTGGTCATTATTTGATGATTCCAAGTTCAGTGTGGGTGTTAAGATGAAGAAGATTTAGACTAAGCTGAAGTACCTATTAAGGATGGAGGTGTGCATGGAAGTTGTTAGGTATTGAGGGTGATTTTCCCGATGCATGCATTAACTCATTATTGAATAGGAGTAGTTGTATGAATGGCCCTATGAAAGTTGTCATTAAAAACATGCTATTCATTTCATTTTTGGCTAGCTATTTAAAATTAACCACAATAAATTTATGCCTCATGAAATTTCAAAAGTATTATAGAGAGCATATGGGGTGATTGCAGTTATTGATATACAAAAGCTTGCAATGAGTACCCAAAGGATATGGGATCCTACATGATGCATCAATATTCCATTGGTCCTTGCATTGACACAAGATCCATTTAAAATTGGGTTTTCTTTTGAGTTTAAACTTCATTACTTGGGGATACAAAGATAAGGAAAGCTGGATATATGATGACGCAAACAGATTGTGTAATCAAGTGTTAAAACACTACGTATTATTGACTGCACAGTAGTTACCCTTACAACTGTCAACCCTATATGGAAAAATACTTTTTTGTATTTTTGGGTGCATTATCTTAACAAATAGTGATCAGGGAAACCATTTTCTGGATGTAACAACAAGGACATTGGTTTTTTAATACATGATTCATCATTAAAGGAGTTCAATAGATTTGTTTAAGCCTTCCGTAAGACACTTGTCATAGGCTTGATGAAAATCTGCTGTCCCAATAAGAATGACAAGGATAACAGAGCACATGCTGTTCTTTGGGCATGCAAAACAACACATAAGAATGATGAGGGTTAACAGGTTATGTGACGCTCCAGCTTGTATATCTAATGGAGGTGGTTCTGTTGACGGAGTTTACAGGATGTTTTGTACACATAGGAACTGTTTTTCAATATGACGAGAAGACACCCTTGTAGTTAAAACATCTTATATTTTAGCAACTAGAAGAATTAGACAACTATCGGGTTAGAAAGAATGTTAATATTTAAAAATGACCAAAGCAGGTTAATGAAAATCCTAAAGTACAGATGGTTAAAACAGCATGATGGATGCTAAAGTTTAAACTCCACAAGTGATTAAAGTCAATCAAAGGCTTGGCTTGGCTCAACTTGAGATGAAAAGTATTCACTTAAGGCAACTTAGTTGTCTTATGTGATAGCAAGTATAAGGACAATTCATGGGAGCTAGATACACACGCTTCCCTTCCACTGAGAGATACACATATCTGCATATTAAACATGGATACAATGCGACTAGGATACCATATCCATCCATATTTGAATGAGTCCACATCTGGGTCGTATCTGATATGACTGGATAAGTTACCAGACCCTAGGAGCCATACCTTGTTCAGGGTTAGTAAAAAGTAAAAACAATTTCAAAAACCTGCCAGAAAGAAAATTGAAAAATGAAAGAAAATAAATGTTCTAAGCAAATATACATATAACATGTTAAAAAATTAAAGTATCCATTTCCATGTGACTTTAGTGGAAGTTCTAGGTGAGATGGCTTGGACCATATGTTTTTGATGAAGTTAGATATAATGACGATGTTGAAACAAAGAAACAAAGATACTCCAAGGAGACCCACTCAAGTGTTGAGATAAGAAAGATAAACTGCGACAATATGGAAATCTGAAATTAACTATCCTTATTTGTGAAACACCATTCAATTAAGTGTGCTTAATTGTAGAATTCCAATAATAGGTTTAGGAATTAAAATTAGCAACATAAGGAATCAACAGACCACATTAGAACATCACATTACACAATATTTATATGACGAAACCCTTTCAGGAAAATAATCCACCAAGAGAGGCAAAGTATGCAGTATCTTCTTCAAACAAGATTACAATAGACACCTCCTTTGCTCCATTGTCTTCCTTATCACAACCCCTATGTACCTGTGAACTCTCAATGAAAAACATTCAAAAGCATATCTTACCACCATTGTAAGGCTCCAATTTATAGGAAATCTGGAAGAAGGATACCATTATAGGTTTTCCAAACAAGAGGTGCTCATATCATGGTAAAACATATGCCTGCTGGATGCTAAGCCATGACACAACAAACATTCTAGAATAAAGTGTCAAAGATGCTCCATCTCCTCTTGAAAAACTACCTCGTATGCTAAGACTGCAAGAAAGATCATACGGCAATTCCAATGTTTCAGTTAGGTGTGGATGAGCTCTGTGGTTTGATGTGATTATGTTGGTAACACAAAGGGACTTACGCTAGGCTTGTTCAATTCACAATGAAGGTCTAGACAATGAAGCTCTATTGCTTGGGTCATGGATCAAACAAACTGAAAAAGGAGATAAGGGTTCAGAAGTTCTAATCTACTCCTAAGAGTTCAAGAGACGGTATTGACTTGGTGGAACCAATAACCATGCTTTGCTTCGCCACGCTCAACGACAACTACACAAAGAGGGTGCAATCTTCAAGGGAATGTGCTTATGATTTTCACGTCATGAATAACTACCATCAAATCAAACAATAATTATCCAGAAAGAAGTTAAGCATCCACAAAATAAGCTCAAGCTAACTTTACGCATTGAATGAAAATCATCCATTCAAAGAAAGTGTGAGAAAAAAGTTTCACCATAATCAACACTTATCAAATCTTGCATTCATCTAACATACATGAAATAAAATCTAAACTATGATGAGGGATAAGAACCATAACAACTCCAAAATAAGAGAAGTAATCACCATCAGAACAATGCATGCATTACTTATTACTTTGGCAGTCATACAACAATTGCTTATCTCAACATGTTTTGCAACATGCTCCCATGCCTTACAAATGAGGGGGTGAGCTCAATTTATAGGCTCCTCGATTATAATTCAATGGCCAAGATTGATTTAGGATCAACGACCGAGATTACAAAATAAAACCCTAATTAGGGTTTGTTACCCCTCGACCAATGAGAAAATTACATTCAAGGACACTTGTCCTTTTTACTAAATATGAACCAACAAATAAAATAGAAAGTTGTTGCATGTTGATTTGGAAGGATTTGATTGGTTGGAAGATGACGAGGCACCACCTCAATGTGCTGGATGCCTTCCTTGGTCACTTTGGTCTTGTTCCTTAGAATGTTTTCCTTGCGGATGACTCTATCCTTTGCACTTTGATCTTGGATTACTTTGGCTTCTTCTTCTCTCCTCGCCTTGGAGCACCTATTTAGACTTGAAGTTATTAAGTCTTTCTTCCCGAATTGCTTTGGAATTCCTTCAAGTGCCTTGAATAATGGAGGAAATTGGAACCTTCCCTGTGAAGAATTTCCATACTCAGCCAAATTTTGGCTACTTTGTAATACCTTAAAGATTTTGGCCATTTCTGTGCTTAAATAAACTTCGTTGGTCGATTTGTCTTCAATTTTGAATTTGGCTTGCGTAAGTTGGATGTACTTGACGATGTGCCTGCCGTTGTCTTCATGATGCCAAATTTTTGGCGGACTTCCCGTTGGTCTTGCGAGGTGCAAGGGTGGACTCCCCAAGTTTTCTTTCATCTCCCTTCAAGTCAGACTTTACACTTTCTTTGCCATTTTCCTCTTTGAAGATTCGCCTTGTGTAGTCATCCACCTGCAGTAAAATAAAACAAATTTATTTCAGATTTTCTCTCTCCTGAAATCTGGCCTCATGCTGAAATTTTTAACACTCCCTCTCCTGATATCAAAATGAATTTTGCTTCGGATTTAAAGCAAACTTCATACTTCTCTTCGTCATTTTCATCTTGGCACAGGTATATTCCATATTTAACTCTTCATTTCTATCTCCCGAAATCGGACTTCTCATTGTTTGCCATACTCTCTCTCTACAAGTTGGACTTGGTGAACATTTTTCCATGGCGGACTTTGCATATGCTTTGTCTCTTTTCTAAGTGCCAAGGTAGGACTTTCCTCTTGTCCGGACATTCTCACCATTCCTTATGGCGGACTTTGGAGACTTCCATTTCAAATGCAAGGCAGACTTCAAGAAGTTCTTGCCATTGCCTTAGGCAAATTTTTCCTTCCAAATTTATTTTGCCATAACTTTCTTTCCGTCCTAAGTCTCTAGCAAGAATTTTCTTTAAGATCCAAATTTATCTCGCCATAATTTTCTTTCGTCCAAATTTATTTCACCATAATTTTCATCTTCCAAATTTATTTGGCCACAATTTTTTATCTTCCCAAATCTCAGGCGAAAATAAATCTTGGACTTAGAAAAATATTTCTCCAAGTATGGCGAATTTTCTCAAAGCCAAGCATATTTTAAATATTTTCAACGTCCATACTTAGGCAAAAATTTTAATTTTTCTCCCTCCTCCTTGGCATGGCGGACTTGCCTTAGTTTCTTTCCAACTCTACATAGGGCGGACTTCATCTATGTTCAAGCCATTTATTTTTTCTTGCCTATGCTCAAGCCATCTTCACTTTTTCACATGGCGGACTTCACCTCTTCTCAAGCCATAGTCTTTTATGGTGGGCGGACTTTGCTTGGTTTTGTGCCACTTCAAGGGCGGACTTTGTCTATTTCCTAGCCACTTTGGAGCGGACTTCACTAAATTTCATGCCACTTTGTGTTTTATCCAAGGCGGACTTGGGCTTGTGTCTTTCCATTCTTTTTGCCTAAGGCTGGGCGGACTTGCCTCTTTCCTTTGCCACTCAAGGGCGGACTTGACTTCATGTCTTGCCATTTCTTTATGCTGCTGGGCGGAGTTACCAAGTGTTCATGCCATTCTTTACTGGCTGAGGGCGGACTTTACATATTTTCATGGCACTCCATTCTACTTCCAAAGGCGGACTTGGCATGACTTCATGCCAATTCATGGTGGACTTTGCCTTTAGTCTTGCCACCTTGAAGCGGACTTCCTTCATGTCCATGCCATTGAAGGGCGGACTTGCCACCTTCCCTTGTAGAACATCTTTGGCTGAAGTTTTTTGACATTATCTCCTTTCTCCATGCTGGTTGAAATTTCAGTTTTCTTTCATGCCTTCACCATGATTCTCAGTCATCAATTTGCCATGATTTCTCAGACTTTTCATGAATTTTCCAGATTTCTTCATGAATTTTCCAGATGTCTTCATTTTTCTGTGATTTCTTGACTGATTTTTCCAGATTTTTACCAATTTTCTGATTTTCATCATGATTTCGTAAATTTTTTCAAATAGAAATTTTCCAAAAATAGCAACTTTCTAAAAATAGCCCCTAAAAAATAGGGATCTCAGAATTGCTTAAAAGTGCCAAAAAAGTAGGTCCTAAAATAGGGGCCAGAGTGAAAACCCTAAAAAGTAGGAGGTGTTAGAATTGACTGAAACGACAGTCGATCTTCGTCTCCTAGGCCTCGTAAACACAATGATGATGCTTGCATGATGATCCAGGCTCAAATTCTTTTACTTGACTCGGGCGACTCTTCCAGAACTTATACTCCTCATTGCAAAAAGACTGGTGATAAGCAGTTGCAACGCCAAAGCAAAACCCAAAAATGGAAAACAAGAGGGTCCCCATTTGCAATGAGGCGATGTGTGAAAAGGTCTATGGCCAAAAGCCTCTTGCAAAAAACAATGTCCCACTTTTTGGAATTCCCCTAGAATGTGTAAAATCACTCATTTTGGCATTGCAAAAGACATCATTTTCCTCCTTTCCAAATGTCCAACTTTGGGAAGCTAATAGTCACCTTCATGGAACACCAAGAGACAACTTACCCTCCTTTCCAAGTGCCCAACTTGAGGAGTTAATTAATTTTTGTTGTAAGTAATTATTTGTTGCTGCCAATGGACCCCTCATCCCTTATGAATGCATTTACAAACTATAGGTGGACTGATATTACAAATTATTTTTACTAACACCCTAGGCGCCTAGAGACACCTTGACAACGATGTTGGAACAAATTAAATAACATAGGATTTACAATGTTAATGGCACTTTAATCCTAACATCAAGAGTGTGGTAAATTGAAGCACTCTAAGGTAGTGCCATACTTAATGGATTTTACTGTCGTAAAACTAAAACTAGAATGCATACTTAATTGATCTACCATTGGAAAAGAAAAACTAGAATGCAAATAAATAACTTCAAAAAGAAAGATCTCACATGGTAGAATAAGATGTGCCTAATCCTAGAAATTTGCACTGAAGAACAAAAGGGAAATTTTGCAGCCTCTCCCTTTGCTTCTACAGTTCTTGGTACCACTTCTGGATATTTTAAGCAGTTGCAGCCTGTCCCTCTGCTTTAAGAACATAAGATGAAAAAGAATATAAGATCATTGCTTGTGTAGATAATGGCTTGCTTATCTAGTCAACTGCTGTTGGAGTGATGAAAGTGCAGAGCTGGCAGATGACAAAGGTTTAGACTAGAGTTGCAGGATAATAACATCAACTGTCTAAGTAGGAAACAGTTGGAGAAATGATCACCTCAACTGTTGACATAGAAACTAATGAGAAGACAGAAATAAAGCCTAACAAACTAGACTTTGACAACTAAGTGTTTTGACAATAATAATATAGATAAATGTAAGTCTAATAAACTGAATTGCCAAAATTAAAAAAATTGCAAGTTGGCCTTTAAGTAGGAAGAGGAATCAAGAATTTTCATGTCTGCAATTGCTGAAGAGTGATATAGGAAAATGAGATGTCAGCCATGAGTAGATCACATCCATGGAAGGAATGAAGATGGTGCCACAGCTAAAACAACTTTAAATTTTTGTGTTGGGT
>VDFB02218801.1:0-21231 GCA_007258455.2 Sequoia sempervirens
ATTTTCCATTTACACAACAAACATCTACAAAATATAATAGAAGGAAAACACATCAAATGATTACTTGAAATTAACAAAAATACACACCATATCATGTTTCAGTAACATATTTTAAGTCACAATTAACGATTCTCAATAATATCCAATCTATTTTATACCACAGAGTCACAATATACCCACATTTAAGACAACATGGTTATCCCTCTTTTACATCAATAGGCACAAAATATAAGAATATTCTTCTAACACATACATACACAGTCACATCACTGGGAACCACATAACAAGGCTACATAAGGGTCCATCTGGACGCCGGAGAGCAGCATACTAATCCACAATACATAATCCATGAGCCAAGAGCCAAAATCCATCTCACATAATCCATACCTCGCACACTCAGTGGCTTGATGGTGTTAGGCCACACACACATGGTGAGACCATCCAAACAAGACCACTATGACCCATCTCTTTTTGTACAAGGTGGTTAGCCTCCAAGAGATAGTCATCACACATAGGTGGGTAGTGGGTCCTAGCTATAAAATAGCCTCACATACCCCCATCCTCAAGGTTCCCTGCGTCTACTTCCTCGCATACACTCACCAAGTCCGCCTCATACGTCCTTGGAGAGGAATCACAATACAATACATAGCCGACCTCGAAAACAATAAGGATAAATTAGTTTAGCCACCAAAGTCATAATTAAAAGAAAACAAAATTCAATTTCAACAATAAAGAAATAAATGTGCACAATTTCAACACTAAATCAAATGTAACCACGAGGGCTACGACCAAATAAGATCACAAGGTGTGGCTAAACCATCACAATCAAATATAACAAGGTGTCGGCTTTCACAATCACTAGAAAATCATCAATAATTATAAAGAAAGTTCACAATCTTAGAAATTGCACTATACAACACTGCGTGACTAGATACTAGCCACCAAACAAGGAAGGAGGGAACAACGTCTGGCTATACAATAGCCCCCATGTGGTGTGGAGTGAGCACGCCATCTACATGACCTAGAGTGTGCTCCTCGGCAACACTCTGCCTCGTGTCGTCACGTGACATGGGCTAACCAAGTGGCCCACGCACTCCTTGGTTGCCCGCATAGGATGTGCACCTCGGCCTCCATCCTGCATCGCATCTTAGTGCGGCATGGTCATACACCAGCCGGAGAAGGCACGCACTGGTCGTATGCCGCATGGCAGTGTGTCTGTGGCTCCGCGGAAGTAGGCACGCGCTAGACACACCCCGCATAGCGATACCTCATGGAAAAGGCACACGCAGGTACTCGCCGTCGCCAGAGGTATACATGGCTAGGACCTACCCATATGCTAACTGACCCAAACACTATCGAAAGCAAACATGAGTATCCCTCTACAAATGTGTGAGGCCCCATTACACTCATCACACAAGTAGGCTATCATAGCACATCTCATAGTGCACCTTCACATGTCTAATCATGTGGCATCATGTCCTTGAGCCCAGCTCGCTACCATCAACAACATGGCATCATCACCAGCACTGTGTCGGAACATCAGTGGGGTGTGGCATCGTATCTATTGCATCATGTCGGAACATGTGCAAATATGGTGTATGCAATACATATATGGGCATATCAATATGGGGCTACTCGAGCTTCACCTCTCATACGGACGAGGTTCACTCGCTAATGTTAGCTCAACGTCCCTATGGACGGCCAGACCAATACTAACAACCAATGCTGCTATACTCAAAACTGTGGGGTTTAGGCTGGCACATATGAATCAAGTACCCTGATCCATCATAAGGGGAAGTAGTGAGTACGTTTCCTCGGGATCGGTTGAGCTAAGAATACTCTGCGTCGCAATATGCGTACGCTACACACTCCGCCCAAGGAACTTTGTGGCTGCTACTACCCCTTCACAGATTGAGGGACTAGAGAACCAAAAGAAAAGAATCCATGAAACTAGCTTTTGGCTACTCTTATATGTATAGATTTTCAACCACACGTGGGTTGGCCCTCAATCAGGTAACAGACATGCGACACATGAATGGTATGGTTATTTCCACACCAAAAAAAAACAACAGTTTCCCCATGGATGGGTACATAGTATCACCATCGCATGGCACACAAAGCAAGCACAGGTTTAACACAACACACAAACATTGCACATATACTGGTTTCCACAAAACAAGGAATACATTCATACCTACTATTATAGAAAACAAATTTTCCTTATTCCCATATGCACATACATGATTGATGACACATATCAAAACAAGTACTCCCAACATCCTCCATACTTTTCTTCTGAATTTATAAACTCTTTAATCACTTTTACAATTCCTTAAATATCAACATTATCCTCTTCCTCAAGTTCAAAGATCAATTTTATCAACTCCCTTAAAGCTAGAATTAATTCCATAAGCCTAAACAATCCTCACCTGCTTCCTCCTAGACAAACATACTCTCTTTTTTTTAATCACCTAATAATCTTCTTGATTCACAAGAAAAATATTTTTATCACCATTTACTACATCATACACTTTACGAGAGATAAACATCAATGTCTTTCAATTATAGAATTCTTGTTTGCTTCCATCATTCATAATAATACACGCATAAAGAAACTTTTATTTTCATGTCATGAAACAACATTTCACCCAAGTTATATCATTTACATTTGTAGGGGAGAGTGCACTTAACATAGAAACACATCATATACATGTCAAAATGCATTGTCTTTCAACACAAAACGTTACCATTTATTTACATACTAGATTCAATAACAATTAAGAAGAATCGTCAATCAATTACACACCACAACACATCAATTTTGTATTAATTCAAGATTTCATTAAATGAACATACATCATCATATTTTCTCCTAAGGTAAAACATTTATTTGATCAACACAAGGCCTTTAAACACCATCCAAGTACAACACTTTTATAAAATCAAAATAATTAAATTTTTCACCAATCGTAAAGGAACCATCATAATTATTTTAACGGATCACTACTTGATAGTACGATTATACTATACTACATTCCTTTTATACTTATATAGTATATTTCAATAAAAATATATGCAATCTCAATCTAGGAAAACACTAAAGTCATTCTTTTATCTATTTCTACTTCTAACCTTCATTACTCATAATGAATTTTCAGCACATAGCCTTAAAATCACATAGAATAAAATCAATTCCCGCATACGTCTAAATAGGTAGAATGAGGAAAATAAATAAATAAATAAATAAAAATTCACATAATATAAAGTCAACAAACATACACCCAAAGAGAAGATGCATGAAGATAAGACAATATAACTAACTTCAAAGTCACCTTGACCTCACTCAAACTCGAAATTAAGACACACAAGAGAATGTTGAACAACATAACTCTCACCCTCAACAAGTTAAGACTCAACATGCTCATCTACAACTGAATGACACAAGGGTAGAATTATATCCGTATTGGCACAACGACTCACCACAACTAAACATGGTAGCAACATTACCCAAAGATCCCAGTATTTTAACCTGGCTCTGATACCAAGTTGTAACGCCCACCATGCAAACCCCAGAAAACAAACATTGCAAACAATTTTTTTTTTTTAAATAACATAGTTAAACATGCAAGAACATTAACCATAATCACATAACACATTACTTTACACTATTACACTTAGTTCTCTGGGGCACGCGAGGTTACTTCACAATCAACTAACAACGAAAATAAAGATAACAACAGCACAATTCACTACTTATAGCTATATTCAATGATCACACAAGCTACAAGAAATAATAGAAGTGATTTACTAACTTTGGCAATAGAGTCTACTTACTTAGGTCAGCTTAACATACCTCTTACATTCTATTTTATCGACAAGTCCTTGCTCCCAATGCCTATACCTACAAGGTCTACATGAATTGGCACACACATCAGATCAAAGATAGTTAGCACATGATCACTAAAAGAAGCTATATAAATGAATGGTAGTTTTTTACGTTATTGGAAATAAACGACAAATCTCAAACAAGACTCAGGAGAACAGTCCTAGGGGCCCGACCTAATGTCTCGGGAGCTCATCATTCGATAGCCTTGCCTACGTATATAATTCGCAGAGGCACCGTAGTTCGACAACTTGAGCTGCTCCAACTCATTGACTGACCAACCAAGGGTTCACTCATAAGACTTTCAAGGAGGAATCCACCCCAACACAAAAGTAACACAACACCACAAATACACGCTAAACTCAATCCTCTATTCATAAGCATTATGTGACCCATACAAAATTACATACTAGAGGAGTGGGTATGCAACCCTTTCTAGGGTCCATCACCCCAGACAGTTTCTTAGGCGGCTGCCACCCACTTAGGTGAAGCCGAAGACTGATGAACTAGATAAGCATATTCTTGCAAAAATAAAATAAAAATAGCCTACTCAAATATTTATTCATACTTGCCCAAGAAAGGTCACAAGGCATAACAACATTCCCTTTTAGCTAGATAGCTCACGATAAAACATATACTTATATATATTATAGCTATCCACCGTGAAAGAAAATAGTGATTTCACATCATTCTTGGTTAACAAACAAACAGTTAGTATAGGTAAACTTACAATAGATATCAAATCCTTATCACTAGTCAAATACTACTCAATAAACTAATACTTAAAACTTAAGCATTCAACGATATCAATTTATAATATACAAATTGATTATTAATGTATGAAAACATTTCAAGGGTCATTCAAAATGAGAATTCAACAATATAATATCAACATTTGAATTATATGATAGTACCATTTACAATTATAATCAAAACAGTAATATACACTTGAATTATGTTATCCTTTACTATTTCATAGCTCCTATTCACTAACATTCCCTTAAACATATCAATCAATCATCTTTACAGCCCATGCTAATTCTTCAATTATCAATATTTCCCTTTTCTACTTAAATAAATAATAATGCATTAAATAAACTAATATAGGTATGTATGCTTATTGGATTCCAATATTCTTTCCTGAACTTCCCACCTTAATTTATATATACCTTATCTTCCCTTACCTATATCGTAGAATATAGCATACATTTAGGTCTATATAAAAGAATAGAAGTAACTTTATTAAAATATTTAAAGACACAAAATAACTTTTTTTTAATTTTAATTTTAAATTTATTTATTGATTTAACTATATCCGTCTAAATATGTATTTACACAAACCTATGTCCCTCCATTGTTCTTCATGAAATAACTATTTATACAAAGATACAATCATCCACCCATGAATATATCGATATGATTTAAATACTATATAACAGAGGAGAGGACTTTCAAATCCCAAAAAGGCAACCCATAGTAATGCTATTGTTTTAAACATAGATGCAAGTTATGCATTTAAGCTATTACAACCAAAGATCTATAGAAGATTATATCAGCGAATAAAGAGTATTTCAACTGGCAGTCATTCTACACACAGAGGAAAACGAACAGCAGGAAAGGGCGCCTCTAGGGAAGCAACATTCGCTATGCCAAGGAAAGCAATGCCAGAAGCAATAAGGGAATCAATGGTGCGATACTGATAGTAATGAGATTGATGAATACTAGAGAAATTTAAAAGATGCCCTGATGCAATTAGTTTTATGCCATAAATGGTGCATAACCCAAAAGATAGAAAGCCTCAAACAAGGGACACTTCATGAGGTTAAACGATTGCAGGATATGCACTTAGTGGATTATGCAAGGGATACTTTCAAGAGTCTATGAATTAAGTGTAACACAAGCATCAACTGCTATAAAGAGTATCCAAAGGCTAAACCTACGCTGAGATAATGAGACAAAGATTTCATTAATATTCACAAAATAAAATCAAGCTAACTACAGTATAATGTTCATGTTGCACGTCAGTAAGGAACTAGTTGGAATAGATGCAGCAAAAAGGAGTGACACACCAAGCCAATCCTGGAGAATATTGTTGATGCTAATTGAAACAATCTATCAATGAAGTGAATAGAATTTTCCCTTTCGAGTCAGTCTCTCGGCTTTGAAGGTCGGGGTAGAGAGGGGGGTTACTGGCTTCTACATAAGAGAAAGGATCTAAGTGGTGCGACAAAGATTGGTCCTTAATGATAAATGTTACTACCAGAAGAAGATAATAAAATGCCTATCTAAATCTAAGGGTCAGAGATCACATTGCGGAAGGAGAGATGCCAATTATGAGCACTGGTAGGTTTCAGAATGTAAGTGAGATAGATATTGCAAGGAAGCCTTCAAATCTTTGAATTCATGAAGTGCCCAGAACCGCCCCAAACATTTTGAGCTTCGTTTGTGTTCAAGGTGCATGCAGCCGCATGATTATGGAGGATAGAGTTGCGCACCTTCCACCCAGTCCTAAGCTTAATTGTGTTGCATCCAAAGTTAAATAGTAAGGGCGCACGGTTGAGAGAGAGAACTGACCATAGAAACTTCGAGCACAATAAATTGGAAAACATGAAGGCGTGATACTCAAGCATCATAGCAACTAAAAACTATGTTAATTGCCTTATTCTCTACACGCAGCAATAGAATCAACTCTATCATTGCGGATTATGCATGCAAATTGGAGTCTCACAAACAACAACAATTACCAAAAACAAATTAGAGGATGCCCATTAATGCCAGACAGAAGGAAAGAAAGGATTGCAGAAAAGCACAAAATGGATTGATTCAGAGGCAGATCCTTTTAACTTCGGGGATAAATCGAAGGAGAGTTTTTAAATCAGTGATAATAAGCATATTTCTTTGTCTAAAAGCTATAGAATAGAGACAAGCAATAGCAAAAATCACAATTGAAATGATATAAGAACTTTTCCTTTCAATTCATATTCGCACCTCTCCTTTTAGATGAACTTTTGGACCTCTTTAGTGTTAATTCCAAACGCTCACCTCCCGATGCGGTGGTAATTGAGAGTTTTTGAGCAGCACGAGTTGATTCTCCTTTCTACAGACATCTTCTTGTCGAACAAGATCAGTCTTATGCCCACAACCCCCCCAAAAACTACCAAAGTTTTCATCAATACCTCCCTATTCATTTGTGTCGTTCCTGTCTCTATAATTCTCTCTCTCATTAGAAGTCGCTATCCCATCTTCTTCCTCTTCTCGATTCCTTTTCTGCACTACCATGCACATCCTGTGAGAATGGAGGGGTACTACAATGAATATGATATCCATGTGGATGATGACATTATCAAAACTGATATCAATTACGATGATGATGATATGACCAATCCTTACAATGTCAAATTGGATTGGATGATACAAACAAAGAGTTGGATGAAGAAGAAGATCAATGACATTGAAATGTATGAGTTATGCGATTATATTATCTAATTTGAATTATTGATTTCTTGATAGAATTATATTTGACTTATATGGTTACATAATTAATTCATGATGTTTTTAATTTTTAAGCCATTACATTTAATTAATTCATGATGTTACAACTATTATAGCTCTCCTAAAAATTTCCATATGATCAAATCCTAATTACTCTATGACTATTTATGATTAGATATTATTTGATCATATCTTTGGTTATTTCATTCCCAAAAAATTAGCATTTCCTCATGTGAAACTTGACATGTGAATGGGGCCAACGTTGAATTTTTTTCAATTTGTGCTTGTATGGAGTGAAACTTGACATGGTTAGCCTAGACACATGCGTTGATGATATGGGAGGGTTTCAAGACTCAAACATGAGGTCATGCTATATAAAGGCATCTCGTCCTTCCTAATAATACAAGTTGCCTTATTCTTCGTCCCTTTCATATATTGTTCTTAGCATTTCTTTGGTTAATGGTTTGAAAAAATGAGGCTCTCTGAGCCTCACCTTGGATCTATTACACATTAGTTTTTGTATTTTCATTAGCAATGAATATTTAGATGATCTTTAAAAATATCATTGAATACAAAGATGATAATAGGAAGCTAAAAAAATGAGTATATTTTGTTTATGGAACCTAAACCACAAGGTTTGTCACTCTAATGCTAAAACCAAGTCAAATTAACCCCTAACACCTATTGGAAAAGTCAAAACATTCCTTTCTTTCAAATTCACAAGAATGTATAAACCTTTTGAAAACACACATGCATGTTATGAAAGTGTATGGTAATCCTCCTTATAGCGGAAGTTCACATGATAAGCTAACCAATGACACTATATTGGAGGATAAACCCACCTATGGAATTAATTTAGGATGTAAGGGATGCCTCTTAGTGGAATTTTGAGTCTTGGATTAATCCATAGTGCTAAAATTAGTTCTAGTGTTCTTCCCTTGGTGTTATATTTATCTCTACAATTTCCCATACTTAACCATTTCATCATCCCTTTTCCCAAGCTATTTCTATCATAATATAAACTTGGTCCAATCTCACATTAGACCCTTAGGTAATTATCCATTTCCTCCAAGTTGAATGGAACCTTTTGTACCAATGCATCTATTTTTTCCTACCCTAATGGATCAAGACTTGACATCACCTTAACAATATTCTTTGTCATAGCACATCTCCGAAGTGCCTTTGGCATGCTTTAGATGTGTCAATATTAACTAGATTTAATATATTAATTTTAAAGTCTCTTAACATATTCCATGACAAGAAAATGACTCATTTGGATTAAGGAGTACTTTCCTATACCATTCCTTCATATTCAACAATCCCTTCTCACACCCACATCATAATTCTTATCCATGTTAGTTGTAATGAGTGTTTTAAACAACAATCAATGAATCATAGGATAGAAGAAAACTCGTTATGCACAAGGATAAGAATGAAAGAGACTGAAAGAATCAATTCACTAGATATGCTCCCCATTAATGTAATAGACCAATGTAAAAAAAAAAGTCATAACAAGAATAGGACCAAAAAAAACTAGGAAAAGAAACCTTGTAGGCTACATTAATAAGACATTGATTGCACACATTTCTTCCATGATGTTTAAATGACAAAATATCAGATAGCTCAATATTTAGTCAAGTAGTATTTCAATCACTGATTCTTAGACATCCGATTAAACATCACATATCATAAGCCTTTTTAACAATCACTAGGACTGTAGATAATATTCAAGCATGTCATAGGAAATAAATCATCAAAAAATATAAAGAGAAAACCAACTATATAAGCTCAACAAGCCACCATACAAAAAATATATTTTGTAGAAAATAAAATAAGCTATATGCTGAAATAATATATATATTTTGTATATAAACTATATGTTGACATAGCATATATAAACTATATATTTTGAATTTTGACCTCGTGCGCACAGAAGCACGACATAGCATACTACATTGAGACCCTAACTGGAGAGTTGCACTGAGAACCACTTCATCTAGCCCCTGAGTGGAGCATTGCAAGACTTCATTGGACGATTGTTGCAAGGCCATTGAGTCGAGGAGGAAGACTAGGAACCATTTGGTAGGAGGAAAGATAGAGCGAGAGGTGAGGGCACTCAGAAAGGGAAAATCGACCAAGGGACAATGTCTATAAGTGATTTTTCCCCCACATTTAGAAATCTTGTTGCAAGTATAGTGATTTATACTTTCTTTGTTCCCATTGAGGTGTTGCGTGCTATATTTTGGTCAATTTGAGTCAATGTCCCATTTACAAACCCAAGTACTACCTAGTATTGGTGTCTGGTTAGTTTGAACAACCAAGCTTTGAGATGTTCAATCAGTTGGGAGGCCATTTTTGGCCTGTGAACTACAATTTTTGTATTTGTCTAAGCATATTTTTTCTACTATAAGATTGAAAGGAATTCTTGTCACATAATAGTACACGAAGTTCACTAGGGTTCAAATTTCTAAACTTCGATGAAATAAATTTACATATTAAGGTCCACAAATGATCAAAGGGACTGGAAACAATACATGGTCTATGAGTGCAATGAAAAATTCCTAGTGCCTATCAATAAGAGAACATATAGAAGTACATGATGTAGAGTTAGAGGAAGGAAACAAACTCACACAATCTCATTTGACAAGTCACAAACAATCTTGAACTTTCGGTTCGTTTGATACACTTATTCAACTATATTTCCCTTCACAAAACTCAACACAAATACTCAACTTTTTCTTTAGAGTTCCAAAACCATTACCAGACCTTCAAACACCTTAGTCAACTTCATATTGATCAAAACAAAAAATTACCCAATCTGCCCTTTCATTTTACCATTAACTCTCTTTATGACTGTCCTAAACTTCACAATTTCAACTCAACATAGAGTAATCTGACCCAAAATAGTATTTAGGCTAATATAGACCACACAATTTCCATTCTATTTCACTTCAAACAAGTGTAAACCATCTCACATCCTTTATTCTTTACAATTTAACAAAATCATATATTGTACTTTCATTTTAGTCTCCAAAACATGACTATTATTAGATAGATCAATCAAAGGAATGGAATTTTTAACTTCATGCTTACACCAAACCTTATATCAAATGAGATCAAATTATACCTTGGTAATCTCTTAACCAAAACAACCAAGAACTCACACTTAATCATCAAAATCCCTTAAAGTTCTTACTGTCATTGGTTCCTTCATACCTTGTTTGCAACACTTGTAGGTCTTCCAACCTATTTGTCAGGGCTTCATTCACAATCTAAGCACTATTACAAAAGTCTATCCAAAATTTTCAATTCCCTCCTTGAAGATCTAAAACATACTCAAAACGGGTATCAAAACTTTTACAACACAAGCTCCAAATATTGTTGTCTGAGATAGATTTAGGCCTAATTAGGCCTGATTTGCATAAGGGTTTGTTGCTTTACTAATTCCTGACCAAAGTACACTTTTCAAGTGCTTGGTACATTCTTAGTTTGAATGGTATATGCTCTTCAAAGCATCAAAGTCTATTTACAAAGTATTTTCACAAAACCCTAAGGGCTTAACCTTCATAATTACTTTGTTCATAGATTGTACACAGTTTTTCAGTCAAGAAACTTCATTTCCTTGCATCTTATCTTTATGATTTTTCCCTAAATCCACTGAAACATAAAAGAACATTCATAGTAGGATAATCTCACAAGAAATCGAAAGATTCCACCAATTAATAAAGGAGAAACATAATTATTTTTGTCTCTACTTACCCTAACTAAGGGTTTTAGTAGTCTAAAGTAAATCCATAATAACTCACACAAATCTTAACTAAAATGCATGAAATTTGATGGAACAAGAAGGTGATTGAGATTGTTACCATATCCAACCATTCTATCATTCCTTCAAGGCCATACAATTCCATACAATGCTTGGAAATGCAAGATTTCTAAAGAGAAATGATTACAAATAAGAGATTTTCCTTGAACTTATTCTTTATTCGACCAGCCTCGAAGTTCTAAAAGATACAAGAGCCTTTTTAAAGGAAAAAAAAATGACTTTTAGCCTTCTAACTGCCTCTAACCGACCCTAATGACTCTTCATCTCTTAATATTTACTTTTTGATTAAGTTGACAACTTTTTACATTGTTTTCATTTTTGCACTTTTGGACTTAATAAACACCAAATGAACTCAACATGACCTTAAATATATGAAACATGACTCTAATTACATGATTTACAAAGTAGAAACAATAAAATTGAATCAAATTTCAAAACATTGCTTCATAGAGGCCTAATTATGCCAAGGTGCTCCTGCACTAGTACAAGAGATGAAAAAAAGACAAGGAGCCATTAAAAACTTTTGAATATTTCACTGACTCAACCAAACCTCCAAAAGAATAGTACAGATGCCAACACTAGGGAAAGCCCGAAAGAGAACACTAAGGAAAGTGGACTTTTTTTTTTCAAGTTCCAGAAGAGTATAAATGGTTCGAAGACATTGTGGGTGTCTGGAAAATGGAGAAGGAATGTTGGATAGGGAGGGACCCAATTAGCCTCTTTAACTGGATTCTTAAGAAAGAAACAAAATCTGATACATTTTGGGGTTCTTCTGAGTAGGGCCCATCTTTTATTATTTTATTTGGGGCACCCAAAAAACAATAGGGGTAGAAACCTGTGGAGCTTAATCATTAAAGGAAAGGGATCTATCCATTTAGAAATAGATTGAAAGGATGGTTGCATGAGGGGCTATTTCACATCAAAGGTGGACCAAAAAATTTCATAGACTAACTAACCAGACACCAGTACTACCTTAGAGGGACTATTGTCTTCGAGGAAGGTGGTCCAAAAAATTTCATAGACAAGTACAAAAAGTAATAGCAACCTTCCACCAACTAACCCAATCAACCTCCAAGAAACAAGACAATGATTCCTCTAGATGTTTCCAAAACCCAAGGATTCAAAACACAAGGTTGGTGACCCTACAAACCATTCCCATGCTTACCAAGTGATCTTTGATCATCAGACCCTTACAAGGTTTATTGATACATTCACAACTATTGTTACCTCCACATGCATTTGACTAGTAGTGACAACCTTGGTTTTTAATCCTCCAGCCCCATACCTTGGGATCACATCACCATGAAGAACTTCATCCAGCATCTTGGCAGGTGCATTTTAACAAATGAGGTAATTTTTCATATTTTTCTTCCTTGAGTGGGAACTGAAGAGGAAAGAGACATGTAGTGGAATTACAAGGGAGATAAACTAGAGTCAAAAGATTAGAAGAAAATTCCGTGCTTGGCGATTTTTTCTTGCGAAGAGGGTCATATTCGCCCTTGACGGTAGAGCATGGGAGACATCAGAGGGTTTGTAAGAACAGGGTACGAGCATCCTAGAAACAATGGTACCCAAGGAACTTCCTCTAATAAACATTGATTTTTTTGTCAACGAGAGGATATATCACATAGTACCAGATCGTCATTACATGGTTTGAGCCTATTTTGCATGGACGACATAAAGGTTTGTTACCGTAGAGATTAATAAAATTCCTTGATGGATTATATTATGAGACCCACTGTCTGAGTTACAAATATTGGACAGCTGGTTCCAAGTATACGCAGTATGCATTGGTATGCATTGTAGGTAAAATTATATACATTAAGAATGGGATCAAAGGCAAAAGGAGTGGCTACATGCACTAGCGGCGGAGCTAAACATAAGGAGAATAGAAGGTTTATAAATAGTACATGACTTAGGTCAATAAATAAGCAACCC
The DNA here is from genome assembly GCA_007258455.2 of Sequoia sempervirens. NCBI lineage: Eukaryota > Viridiplantae > Streptophyta > Pinopsida > Cupressales > Cupressaceae > Sequoia > Sequoia sempervirens. The sequence goes on from VDFB02218801.1 coordinate 13,140, forward strand.
AATTGCATATTTGAGGCATGCGAGTGAAACTGTGTATTCCTATGTGTGATAAAATCAATAACTACAGAGGAAGAGTTGCTAATCGATTACAATTTGGTCATGGATAAAAAGTTCTTATGGGGTGGTATGTACTATATACCATTTTACTCAACCTCAATGACTCAATAGCCACCATTTTATTATTATGTTTTTTTGTAAGTCTATTGGTTTCATTTTAGTAATGTTTTTTTATATTTAATTTTTGTCACAGTGGGACATTGATCGTACGGGGAAGGCTCTGACCCAGACCATAGATTGTGATGCATCTTTAGGTGCTTCTACCTGACAAGTTTACCTCATTGTAATTGTACAAATTAGATCTGACAAAATGTTTGTTATTATTTTTCATAAGTTTAGTGGGTGATTTTGATAATGTTTTAATATTCTTGTCCACGGTCCGGGATGATGGAAGGCACCAGGTAAGGAGAGCATCATAGGAGGTGGCAGTCGCTAGCCATGGCATTAATGCTATCCCACATATTCTACAAAACCCTCACGGATATGATAAAAGGAAGACCCAAAAAAAAATGCAATAGAGAAATCTTTTAGTTGTTGTAGGTGCACTCAGCCAGGAGTAGAGATAAGAGAGAGGGTTAAAATATTGACTGAGAGAGTACAAAACTTGCAAGTAAGTTGTCATGAGGTCTTTAATTATAACATAAGTTCATTGATGGTTTTATATTTTGTACTCTTTTATGTCATGAACTAAAATATGTGTTGTTTTTATAGGATTTTTGCATCCTCATGATGCTGCTGGCCATGATCAGGGTACTGCAGGTGCTGCCCGGGGAGTAGGGGTTGGTACAAGTGTTGATCTTGATCTTCCTACACATACATCACATCATCTGACCCCATTAGCCATGCCTATATTATCGACTGAAATGTCAGCAAAAAATAACATGCAGGCATCGGGTAGTGCACCCTCTAGTAGTGAACACATGCGGAACATCGTCGGGACATGTACACGAGATCACGGGGAGCCACTAATCAGTGATGTTTAACAACATTTCTTGGATCTTCCCATTATTACTAGTCGCATTAACATTTACGATCCACATTTGTAGTGAGTTTCGTTCCCATAAATATAGAGAAGAGGCCAGTGCTGGAAATGTTTTAATTATTATTATATATGATGATTTATTTTACATATTGATCCTCTTTTTAGACTAATGATCATGATGATCATTTTGTAGGAAAATGATGTTTTTAAGCATATAAATGATGGCCATTGAGTGTTTGATTACCATCACATTTAATTGGAATGCACAAATGAATATTTAAAGATGAGCTCATTAACCATTTAGTTGTGTTGTTGGGTATACTTACATTCAAGCGAACAAGGTCCTTACAGAAGTTTTGGTACCTATCTAAAGTATGGGAGGGACCAATATAGGTCACATTTAGAGAAGAAAGAAAAGTATAAGCATCCCCCCATGATTCCAGAGAGGGAGTGGAAGGACCTCGTGTTGGATGAAAAGGAGAAGGCTGAAAGGAGAAGGCTGAAAGGAAAAAAGAAAAGACACCACCAGGCCAAGGAAGGTATGTGATACTATCAGCAATGTAATTATATCACGATTACTCTTTCTTTTACATAATCTAATGTATTTCAAAATTTTCATAGGCTGCCCGACACATCGAAGGCAACAAAGGCAAGACTAGAAAAACACGGGAAGCACAAACTTGGCTCTAGTGGTTATATGAAATTAGCCACAGGAATTGTAAGTATCGATAAATGAAATATTTCATCCAAATAATAAATTGAAAACAATTTTGGTTTTATCACACCATAGAAGCAAAATTCATGATCTTATGCAAAAATTTAGGGCTCTGAATTCGACAGAGTTCCCACAGTAGAGGACCTGAAGATTGCCTTCCAATAAGGCTATGGAATTTGTGGTAGGCCTAGACTCTGACTAGGAAAACACAAACATTTCCTTTGACCACCTTGATTAAATAAACTCAATAAGTTATTTAAAATTTGTCACCGGTACGTGTTCGATATTAATTTCCACCATAAAGTAATTATGTGCCTATTTTTTTTTAAATAGGAAAGCAGTATCTTTTGCATCACATTGGAATGCAACCTAGTGGTGGAGTGCAACTAGGATGGAAGTCATGAATTGTGCATCTCGATGTGGATGTATTCATGTGTGCTATACAATATGGATTATCTGAGTTAAAGAGAAATATTTAATTGCAATTGAATTGTATTAATTAATGTAACCTTTCATGTTTCAACTTTAGAGCATGTAGAGTGTGATCAACATGTTGAGCATGATCGAATAGAAAAGATCAAAGGCTTATGATGTGTCCCCATGAGCCAAAGGACCTACTCTAATGTTCTTTTTAAACATATTTAATTACATTGGTGTATTAATTAATGTAACTTTTTGTGTTTCAACTCCAAATCAGGATTTAGAGGGTGTTCGACATGTTGAGCATGAGGCTATAATACAAGATCAGGAACATGATGTGGCCCCATCAGGTAAAGAGAACCACTATAATGTTCTTTTAATTAATGAAATACTTGTAACAATAATAATAAAACATATCAATTTAACATTTCTTTGTTATTGCAGCAGACCCCCCCTTGCAGTGGCATCCACGTCGTAAGCACATGACTAGGCGTACATTAAGATCATGGCGAGGAGAAGAATAACTAAAAAGGGGAATATGATTTAGAAAATGATACTCCACTTCTTTTAGCTGCAAAAAGAAACAAAAAATAATTGTAATCATATGAAAGCCATGGCTGAAATTTAGTGAATGTTATATATTAATAGATAGATGTGAATATGTTGATGAATTAATTTTATATATTAATGAATAGATATTATATATTTATTAATGGATGGATGGATGAATGAATAGATACTATATGCTATTAATAGATGAATGAATGATTAATGTTATATGATGGAGTATGGGGAATTGAGAGTGATGTGAGGGGGGGGAGGGGCCAAATGAGCTTCCACCATCACGTGGTTGGCCCTGTTAAGTAGAGAATATTAAACTATTCTCGAAACAAAGAGAAGCTCAATAAGGTAATGCACTTTTCAATATTTCATTATGCTGCACTTTTAAGCTTATGTGATTTTCATTAGTTCTCTTTCCTTCAATATGTTACCCTTTGTACTTATTTTACTTTTTAACACATCTCATATGTTACCCTGGATGACAACTTTTGTAGGGGAAGCTATCCATGGATGGATCCCACGTCTGGGGATATACGAGTTTGGATTAGACAAACTTGGGATGTACTAATGTAGCATATAAACAAAAGAGAAGAGCCCAACCATTTCAACACAAGAATTGGCTTGAGACTGGTACGTGGTTTGAACTAGGTCTAGGTATGAGGGGTCTAGGAGAGAGCCCTATAACACAACTGGTATTAAATCATTAAACATACAAATATTGTAATTATGTGGTTAATGCTAAAATCATCCACAATTCACTATGTGATGAGTAGTTAGTGATGATGTCATGCCATTGTTTGGTAGGTTATTGATTCTGCAATTGCTCCCAATAATCATCTCTAGTTGCCTACATGCCATTTGATCCATATGAGGGGCACCTTTATATCTGGGTAGCAATTTTATAGATGATTCTCTTATTTAGTGACCAATGGAATAAGTGAGTGGATGGATTTATCCTAGTAATCACCTGTCATGTGCTTCATGCACTGATGATAAAATAATTTCATTGGATATAATTAATGCAGTTATATATTATATGTTGCTGGTTTGGTTTTTGGTTTGGGTCTAACTATTATTTTTATTCACCCATGTATCATATGAGAAAGAACACACATATTTTGCTAGAGATCCATCACAAAAGTGACCTTCTCTCTCTCTCACACACACACACACATACTCACTTTCTTGATCTTTCACACACACAATTGACCAAAAATAGAATGTACTATTTGGAAATCATTAGTTGTGGATTTAATTTCTATTTGAACTCAATTGTAATCAGGTGGGCTTCATATGTTGTGGGAACAATACTTGTTTGATTCATGAGCTTGGTGTGCAGTTCAATGATGGCATCAACATACTTGTATGTTTTCTTTACACTAACTTTTTCCTGTAAAATGTTAAGAACATATTTTACTTTATTCCACTATGAGAGAAGAAGGTGACTATTAGATTTTTTCCCAAGGAGATCTTCACATATTTGAAATCTTACCATAAGTCTTCCATTTTTTCATTCACACCTATCTCAACTATTAAAATTGATTTTGTGATTAATCCTTTCAAATTAGTAGACAATTGTTTAATTTTTGATTGGTTAATGAGGGTTTTCTTAGGGATTCCACAACCTTAAGACACAAATTTGGGTCCCTAGTTTCCATGTGTGGGTTTTCAACACTATACCCATATGCTTTGGGACTTGCATTATTGCAGGTCATGTGAGACGTATCTAGCAATTTCTATGGCAGTTTTTGCCCAAGTCTTCATTGTTGGGTCTTCTACCAATGTTCTTATAAGCTATTTACTCACTATATGTATCCAAGACCCATTGTTCACACATTTCAAATTGAAGAGATATAACATATCAACCAAGTAGTATCTATGTCACCCCAATCATGTTTTATGTTTATATTGGCATGATACAATATATTGGCATAGGCACATTGCATCCATACCGATCAACAAAAGAAATTGGGCTGTATATTTTGATTAAAAAGGAACAAATAGAGAATGTAGCACCACAGGAAATGCATATCAACATAACTCATGAAAGTTTCCCCAAAAAAATACTCATCAGCCATCGGAAGCCTAACAAGTGACAATTCTGATCTCATATACTACTCTGATGAGGATAAAAGGCTCGTATCGGGGACACATTCTTTTTGTTCTATCAATGGGTTATTCAAGAAAGTAAAAGATAGACTCACTCAGGATTTCAACATGAGGTACACCGTTATATTTCATTGGAGGAACACATTGATATTGGAATAACAAAAAATGGAATGCCTGACGACACATCTTACACTGATAACATTTAGTCAGGAGAACATATCTCAAGTTACGCTGACATAGTGGATAAAATGAGGCACCATCGGTGAAAGTTGTGCCGATGGAATTCATTGGTGGGAGTATCACCATAAGAAGTAATGAATAACTTTGGGCTTGATAGAACGAAGTCTCTCTGATAGGATTACATCAGATAAGCTACACCGATAAAGGATGCAAGGAAAGACAAATACTTATCAGAGTGACTTATACCGAAAGATACATTGGCCAAATTATTCATGAAAAGAACAAAACCCATACATATAACCATGTTAGGGAGGGAAGATGTTTGAATGAATAATTAAAAAAAAAAAACTATAGGGTTTCATCGTAATTTTGATGAACATAGCCCGATGAACCACAAAAAATTGCAACGAGGTTGTTGTACACGTGACGTAGTTTTCATCATAATGGAATTGGTGGTTTGCTCCACCTCGTCAAAAAATGGATGAATGTTTGGTGTTTTATCGACGATTTCAAATGGGTGTTCTGCAACATTTTGTGATTTTTGGCATTGATAGATGGATGAAATTACGTTGATTTTGTGACGGAAACCACCAACATTTTCCATGGCATTGACCAATGATGCTAGGTCATAGTTTTGACATATAAAAATTGGTCATTAAAGTGACGAAAATCCAGCAACAAAATTTAAATCAGTGTTGCGTCAGTAAGTCGACAATATTTTGTTGATATGTCACCAAAAATTCGTCAAAATTTGTAGTCAAATATAGTAGTGCATCTAATGTTCCTTTTCCCACATAGTTTTAGATTCCCAGTGATAGATTGGTTTTCACATTTAGGTCTAGGAATTCAAACCTTCCAAGACATAATCGATTGGTTCGTGGATCATTTCTCCTACAACCTAGACATGGATGTAAGCTTGAAAGAGTTGTACACCCTAAATAAAAACAAGGGTGAATCCTTCATAAATTTCTTACAACAATGGAGGCAAAGAGCTAGCAAAAGAAAATGGCATATTCCCAAAGAGCAACAAATAGGGATCATCATTACCAATGTGGACACAGATCTATCCTTTCAACTGGAAATGCAATGCATCACATCATACATGAAGAGCTTATCCCTAGGGCCCTTACCATCGAAAGAGCCCTTATCGAACAAGGAAACACACAAGAATACAAGGACAATTTCCCATCTACTAGTTCCATTAACAAGCCCGACACATGGGCCAAGAACAAGAACATAACTAATGATGGTATATTTGATGAAAAAGTGGTCCTAAGTGCTCCTAGGAAAAGAAAAATCAACCAGTGAACACACAACAAAAAATGCAACAAAAAAATACACAACCACCAAACAAAAACCAAGTCTACAATGCCAACACACAAAGAGGGCCATCCCCTAGAAACAACTACCCTCAAAAACATGAGTACACACCATTGGGGGAACCTATTGAAGAAGTAATACAAAAATTGGTGCAATCAAATCTAATCATGTTCCCCAACTATCAAAATTACCAAGAACCTTAAGTTAAACCACCATGGTATAAAGAGAAGAATCTTTGTGATTTCCATAAGATCAAAGGACATAAGATGGTGAGATACATGAAACTAAAAAACATTATCCAAGATCAAATCGACAATGGAGACATGGCTGTCAATTAGAAATCAAGGAACCAAAACCTCCAAATATACTAGAACTCGATGCTAGATCATAACAAGGGAAGAAACAATGGAAAGGGGAAAGATTATTCTAGTGTAGGTCATGTGTATAAAATTGTGGTCACATCTTGCAATAATTTCATATCAGTCATCACCATCAAAGGGCCTAGTGTAGAGTGTGGAGTCACCACATGATGAGGAAAGGTCACAATCCAAGGAGCATCATGACAACCTAGGGCACAATCCTCACTTCCAAAGTCAAACCCTAGTGATTATAGTCTCTTGGATCAATTAAGGAAGACCCCTGCTTAGATATCCATCCTGGAGTTGCTGAAACTGTCCCCCACACATAGAGATATATTAGAAAAGGCTTTCAACTTCTTCCATTCTTGAGAATCTTGATACAAAGCAATTCCAAGATATGATAGGGCATATTACCACTCCCCATCTTCTTACTTTCTCTGAACAAGACCTCTCAAATCAGCTATCACACAATCACACATTACACCTTGAGGTTGTTGTCCACAAGAACAAAATCAAAAGAGTCATGGTGGATGGAGGTTCTATTCTAAATATTTGTACCATTCAGTTAATTAAGAACTTGGGTTTCTTTGAAGATGTCATTGAAAATAAAAAAGGTGTCACCATATGGGCATATGATGATCAAGAATGGGTTTCCAAAGGCACAATAAATCTCCCTATCCAAGTAGGACCCTCCATTGCTGAGACTACTTTCCAAGTGTTTGATATTGACCTACCATACAACATTCATCTAGGTCATCCATGGATCCATTCCATGCAAGTTTTTGCTTCCATGTATCATCAATGTGTCAAATTTCCTTTTGAAGATAAGGAAGTAACCATCCATGGTGATCCTGAGACATTTTATTACTAGAAGAACCTTGAGGAAAAATACTACAAGATCCTGCAAGTACCTAAAAAAAAGAAGGGCCAACATCATCCTCTTCATTCGTTGACCCATCTTCCCTAGCATCTACCTCTGAATCCAAAAAACCCATGATACATAGCATACTAGATATCAAGGCAACGATCAAGTATAATAGATGTTGGGATATAATTTGAAGAAGGATTCTTTTGTGCTTGGAGAGTTACCTCTTTCTCCTAAATCTCACAAGAAGCCTCAACCTATCAACAAGGTAGTTGAAACAATGAAGGTAGCATCTACCACTTTCACCAAGTGGGGAGATTTCAACAAAGAGGTCATTAACGAAGAGGATGTATCAAAATATTTATATTAGGATAACCAAACCATGCCCATTCTTCCAATGGAAGATGATACCAAAGGATTGTAGCTAATGATGGGGTGGGGCTATAACAAGAATGAGAAGCTATGGCAGAATGATAATGGTTTGCTAGAACCCCTTGCTCTTGATAAATGAACAAAGAATCTTG
>VDFB02218802.1:0-17730 GCA_007258455.2 Sequoia sempervirens
CTGCTTGAGCTTATCAAAAGCTCGCTGTGCCTCCTCTGACCAACTAAATGCACCTTTCTTTGTCAAATCTGTCAAAGGTGCTCCCAACTGTGAAAATCCCCTCACAAACCGCCTATAGTAACTGCACAATCCAAAGAAGCCTCGCAACTCTGTGAGGGTCCTAGGTGGTGGCCAATCGAGTATCGCCTGTATCTTCTCCTGATGGACCTGTACTCCCTCTGCACTGATCACATGCCCCAAATATAATATCTCTCTAAGGCCAAATTCGCATTTTGAAGCCTTAGCATAAAGTGACTGCTCCTCCATGATACTCAAGACCTCGTCAAGATGTCTCAAGTGCTCCTCCCAAGTCCGACTGTAAATGAGCAAGTCATCAAAGAACACCAATAAGAATTTACGCAACTGCTTATTGAATATATGATTCATGTAGGACTGAAATGTGGCAGGTGCGTTTGTCAAACCAAATGGCATGACCAAGAACTCATAGTGCCCATAATGACATCGAAATGCTGTTTTGTGTATGTCCTGGTCTCTGACCCTTATCTGATGATACCCTGAACGAAGATCAATCTTCGAAAAATACACTGCCCCATGAAGCTCATCCAACAACTCATCTATCCTGGGTATAGGGTACCTGTTCTTGATGGTTTTCTTATTAAGAGCTCGGTAATCAATGCACATCCGCATGGTCCCATCCTTCTTCACCAAGACCACAGAAGAGGCGAATGGACTGGAGCTCGGTCTAATGTGTCCCATCTCAAGCAATTCTTTGATTGCTTTCTCGATCTCATCCTTGAATTTCTTAGGATGACGATAGGGGGTAGTTATCACCGGTTTGGCCCCCTCCTCTAGCTCAATGGTATGCTCAAACCCACGATCTGGTGGCCTCCCTGGAGGTATCTCTCCAAAAACCCTATCATGTTTACCCAAGAGCTCCTGAATGTCAACATGATATGGTTGCCCTGAATCTGAAGACTCTTTGGTGGTGATCAAACACTCTGCTGCCCAAGCTATGTCATCATGCCGAAAGATGCTCTCCATGCGTCTAGCAGACACAACCTTGGCTGACCCATTAGTCATGCCTCTAAGCACCACACGCTGTCCCTCTGTTGTCCTGAACTTGAGTTCCATGGTTTGAAAGTTCTGAGAATATTTCCCTAATGAGTGTAACCACTGAATCCCCAGTATAGCATGAGTGTCACCCAAATCCACCATAGATATCTATCTACAGTGAGTGAAGATACCAATATAATGGAGCTGGCCCAAACTGGGACTGTTGAGTAATTTTGTGAGGCCACACTGAACCTGTAGAATCAAGAAAATGCCAAAACTATCCTCTTGAAAAAGAGTACTCCCTTCTAAGATTACTTGAAGGATCATCTTAGTGATGCAATATTGGGTTTTAGGGGATGGAACTAAGCTCAATGGTTGATGTATCTACGTTTCTCCACCAAGGACATAAATCGATGAACTCTCACTCAAAGTGGGAGTTGGATCAGGTATAGATTGAGCAGCTCTATGTTTTTGGATTTCAAGCTTAAAATAAAAAAATGAAAAAAGGGATAGGTAATGAAACTAATCATGAACTTAGGAGACAAATCTTTGGATAATGGAATTTAGAAACCAAATCTTTGCTTAGCCAAACGGCATACAACTAGACAAAGTGATTGCAATCTTCAAAGGAGTTTTGTGAAAAGATAATCTATTACACTCTATACCCCATCAATGGAGCCAATGCATATAGATAATAGAATTCAATTTAAACAGTTTTAATGTTCAGACTAACCTTACACATCAAATTGAAAATCATCCAATTGAAAAAGGTATGAACTAATTCCACTCTTCCAACACTATCAATCTTTCATTCATCTAAAATACTTGAAAACAAATTTACTCTATTTTGAAGAAATCAATGAAACCATGCGGGCTCATAGAAATAATAAATGCTCAACTCTGAATCCACTTATTATTTAAACAGCAATATTGCAACAATCTCATCAGTCTCTCCCTGAATAAATGAAATGAATGGGGTTTATATAGGCACCCCAATTACAAAGCAATGGCCAAGATTAAATTTGAAATCAACGGCCAAGATCAAATTTGACCAACCCTAACCCTAAAAGCATAACAAACTCAAAGACACGTGGCACAAGCAGAATACGCCATTTGGAGCATGGCAAATGATGACACCTTGCACTTCATTCGAGCAGGTGGGAATCCAGAATGCAATTCCCTTTGGATCGCTCCCTATGATAAAGTGGCTAACAGAATCAGGTTCCTCCATGAGATAAATTAGGCCTTGGGAGATCGGTTGCACTCAATCACTGGATCTCCCGTTGTGGTAAGGGTTCTTCCATCAGCCTCTGCCCAGTTCTCCTTGAGAGGTCAAAAGCATCCTCCAGGCGTTCTCTTGTAATGTCTGCATTTCTTGAAGTAAGTACTCATCACTTTTCTTCAATCGCCTTCCTAAATCAAAACCATTCGTATCATGATGTTCTTGTTCTGTTAATCCTTCAAGAGAAGTGAGGATTTTGAACTGAATTTTCTCAATCATGTTCCGTATAGCAGCACATTCTTCCTTCATTCCATCATATGTCTTCTTTTTGGCCAATAAGGAATAATACCACCTGCTGAAATCGTACGAGGCTCCCTCTTCGACAACACCTTCCTGGATCAAAATTTGCAAGGAGACTTCTTTTAGAACCCTCAAACGAGGTATCACTTTGTCCTGTACATACTGGAAATCTTCCCAATGGTCCTCAACTTGACTAACTTCAGTTATCAGCAATGCAGATCTGTCTTAAGTTTGGGCGCACTTCTCCAAGAATTGCTCCATTTGTTTTGAAATATTGGTCACCCAACTCTTGGTAGCTTGACTCGTAATCCTCATAGCCTCAAGGACATCAACGGACTCCGGAGTAAGAGATGACGGTGGAATAAAGGCTGCATTTTCCTGACGCAAAGGGGCCGTTAGCTGCTGAATGAACTCTATCAGCCTTAGATTTTCTAACTCCAACCTTTCCTTCTTCTCTTCTGTTTTATCAAACTTCTCCCTGATGGCTTTGGAAGTGTCTGCCAACTCATGGAAATCCTGATCTATTGTCGTTGGGCCAATGTCCAACGTTGTAACTTCATAATCCATAGGAGCAATCTGATCTCTTGGCTTATCAATCTTCGGGACTGCCACCTGTAAGATCCTGGATCCTGTATCATTCCTGGTAATCTGAGAATACTTCTTAGGCTTTTTAGGCGTTTTAGCCTTGCCAATTCTTTCTAGGAAGTCCTGTATGCTCTCAATTGGTTGAACTTCATCCAGTGGTCTGGACTTCTTCTTCAAACTTTCAGTTAGCCAATCCGGGATTGTGGATAATTCCATTCCATCCTCTAACTGAACATCATCATTAATTCCTTTAAGAGCAGAAATTACCTCATCTCCTAGTTCTTCACTGTCCTCAAGGATCTCAGTATCTCCTGCACCTTCAATCATCAAAGTATCATCTCCTTCCAAACACTCCGTGGAGGCTTGATTTTGGAAAGAATCTACCTATTCTAACTCTTGAAACTGAAATTCTTGCTCATAGCTTGGCTCGATATCAACAATGGATACATTTTCAACTGACAAGGTCCTCGAAGATGAGGGATTTTCAGTCACCTTCTGCTTCTTACTTTCCAATTCCTCATTAGCTGGCTCCTTTTCCTCTAGTTGAAGGTTTCCACTTACTACCTTCCTCTTGCTGGGATATGCAGATTCATCAGGATTTTCGCCAATTGCTTCCTCCTGGCCATCCTTATTGTTCAATGTGGCGTAAGTAAGAGAAACTCCTTCCTTCCTTAACTTGCTGATCTGACCATCGACCCATTCCCTTGAGTAAGCAAAAATGTTCTTCATCAATGTGTTCAAATTGGCCATCTCAGGTTGTGTCCAGTTAGGCAATAAAATAGGCTTATCTTTTTCTTGTTCAAACTGAGGGTGAATGTAGTCCCCGTTGTCTTTCACTTGGTCAGGTATAGGAAACAAATCGCACCTTTTCACAAGTTCAACTGGAATTCTTGACCAAGCCTTCTTCCTTACTCCATACTCATCCATCAGGTTAGACCAGTAATCTTCGATCTGCATAACATGAAGGGACTTCTTCCCACGCATTCTCAGGTATGGGTCATAATCGGACCTTGGATTATAGGTGCTGAATTTGTAAAATTGCAGCTCTACCCCTGCTGTTTTGGCTGATTGTAACGAAGGACAGACTTCTAGCATTTTTCCAATTGCAACCGGAAAATCCACTCTTTGTTTGTTCTTCTTCGCCTGAATGGAGTCTACGCATGCTAGTTGCCTTGCTACCTCAAGCATAACAATTTTGTCGGTTGGGTATCGAGGAAGTCGGTACGGAGCATCAGAGAATCCATGAATTCTTATGTAAGTAAATGTCGGAAACTGGATAAACCAAGACCCGAACTTGTCAAGCATTGCCATAGCTTCTTTAGATAGCCTTCTCTGTACTGTTCCTTGAAGAACTTGTGTGATGTACATAAGGAAGGCATCATTTGTTATCTTGAAATTGTCCCTGTAATGTAGCTGGAGCTGCGGGTAACATTCATATGATTTGAGTTGATCTTTCCGAAGTCCCACTTCGCCTTTACAAATCAGTCCTCTGTACTTAGTGAATCTTGCCAGAATGTAAACCACATAAGAACTCATGTAAAAGGTTTTAGTTTTTTCAAGGTTTCTCAACTGGAAATCGATGTTATCACTTATTAACTTGGCCCAATTTATAGCCTCCATTCCCAATACGATTTCCTCCACGTATGAAAACATCCACACCTCAAAGAAGGCTCCCTGAGAAGTTCCCATAACTCTGTTCAACATGTGAATCATATCACTATATTCTATCTTAAAATCTGTGCAAATTAGTCTCTTTGGCAACTTGGAACGATGCCTTTTGGGTTCTTTAATCCAGTTGGAATTGATGATGTCCAAACAGGATTCCTTGGCTTGATCGAACATGGCCTGTGATTCTTGCTGAGTCCTGTTTAACATTTTTCGGCGATGGGGAATACCAAATACCTCCCTGACTGAATCCTCTGTAAAATAGGCCAAGGTGATTCCATTGGGCGTTTTAATTGATCTTGTTTGAGGATTGTACCTTCTGGCGCATTCAACCATTAACTCACTGCACTGAACTGCAGGCGGAAATCCTGCTGCTTGATGAAGTCCAGACTTAACAATATTTGAGGCGATAGGTGTAGGCATTTCGTTTCCTGTGCCAAACATCCTTCTCTTGTGCTGAATTGCATTAAATTGTTCAAAATTTGTATCTGTCACTTTTCTCCACTTCGAGGACAACTGGGATTCTGGATAAAATTCCTTCAGGACTTCCTTGACTTGAGCTTTTCTGACTCCACCTCCCACATTCTTTGGAGAAGACATTACGCCTGTAAGAAACTCGAAGTTAGAGAATTTTTTAATAAATTTGCAAAAAGGCGATTTCTTAGCTGGAGAAATTTTAAAAAATTGATTAAAAATCCAGAACTTGATTAAAGGATGCATAAAGAATAAATTCTTAAATGAAATCGATTTTCCTTTATTATTTTCAAAAGCATTCATGGAATTTTAAATAATCTTCTGGATTTTTAAAGGTTTATATTGAAGTTCTCTCCAATCTTTAATGAAAAAAAATCCAATTCCCTTCTCAAAATCGCCAAAGATAACCTGCAGTTGTTTGAAGAAAATCCAGAAAGGAGGAGAAAAAATTCAATTCAGTGTTCTGGAACTCAAAAAAAATCCACTTGCAGATGAAAAAGACGTCTTTTCTTGGGAGAGCTCTGCCTGTGAAGAAAGTCGACTTTGTAAATAATAAAATAATGAGCTCAGTAGATTGTCTTTTATAATAAAAACCTTCCCAAATTGTTTTAGGTCGATTTCTTTCTCTCATTGGTTGTATTTTGCTTTAAAAACGAAAAAGCAATCTTATCCATATCTTTGACTTTTCAAACAAGGCGTCCCTTTTGGCTTGGTGAAAGAAAACTTAAGTTTTTCTTTATTTTTTTTGCCTTTAGCAAAATTCGACCTTCAGCTGGACTTCTTGACTTTTCAACTGGAATTTTAACTTCTCAAAGTGACTTTGCCTTAGAAAAAATTCGATTCTACCTTGAGAAAATTCGACTTCCAACTGGATTTTTTCACTTCCCAACTGGAATTTTCACTCCACTCAATTTCCTGAAGTCCAGTTCAATAATTTTGATGCCTTAGTCGATTTCTTACTTTGTCCAACTGGAATTTTCACTTCGTCCAACTGGATTTTCTTGAAGAATGCGAATTTCCTCAAATGAATTTTACTTGGATTTTCCCTTTGATCACTGGATTTTCGAACTGGATTTTCTAAAGTTTCAACTGGACTTTTAACTTCTCAAGGGCGTACCTCTTCCAGACTTAGGCGAATTTCACCATGAACTGCCTGCTTTTTTAGTTGATTTTTTAGTGATTTTCTCATGATGGCGCGATTTTATCCAGTTGATTTTTGACGCCTTCTGGCACCTCACATCTTGCATCGCCTTTCTGGCATACCTTATGCCACTTTTTCTCTGCCTCTCCATGGTTACCGGATTTTGCCTTTGCTTTTGGTTCAAAATAAAGGAAACTTGCAATCAAATGCTAATGGCTTACCACAATAACTCTAAAGTGAAACACAAAATAGAAAAAACAAAAAAACAACCTCTAAAATAACGATTGATTAGACGGAAATGCAAAAAAGCGAAAAAAAAGCGAAAGCAAAAAAGCGAGGAATCCCTAAAAAATAGGAGTGTGGATGAAACCTGAGGCGATCCCGTCGCGCTAAAACACTTCCATGACGTTCACGTTGATTCGAGACTAAAACTCCCAACGAAAGCTCAGGATGAAGTGACTCCGGACCTTGACATAGAAATTCCAGGATATCGAGGGAGACTATAGGATTGCTACTCCAGCGCAAAACCTAAGAGCAAACCGGTGGGGGTCCCCGACATTTGCAATGGGGCGATGTGTGTAGAAAGTCCTACATGATTACTTTCCTGAATTTAAAACCAATGTGAGAGACAGAAGCAATTAAATTTGCAACATTACATTTGGAGGGAGCAGCATATGATTGGTGGCATCATGGATTGGTGACGCAGAATCATGCTTTAATCCAATCTTACAAGGAGTTTAGCACCAAATTAATTGCTCGATTTGACAGGAAAGATGAAGAGGCTTATTTCAGGGAGTTGGCTTTGATCAAACAGCGTGGGGATGTTGATAGCTACGTCAATGATTTTCAGCAGGTGGCAGTTATGGTTCCAGATATATCAGAAAGACGGGTGGTAGTATTATTTACAGAGGGACTACATTACAGTTTGAGAGGGTTGGTGAAGGCTTTCAAGCCAAGGACCTTGCAGGATGCTATTCAGATGGCTTTGGATCTTGAGACTTCTCATTCCAGTTCACAGCCGTCGAAGAAAACTTACAAGAATAACAAGCCATTCACTAAAACTTTCAATCAGCCCAAACCAAATCCTCCTAAGCTTGATTTTGAAAGCAGGAATGAATTACACAGGAAGCAACTATGCTTCACTTGCAAGGAGCCATGGGACCGTAATCACCGATGCCTAGGAAAAGGCAAGGTACATTATATAGAAGTCACTTCTGATGTGGAAACCATTGATGACAGTTCGGAAAGTGAACACGAGCAGCAGGAAGAACATAATTCCCAGGAAGTGGAGACTCAAGGTGGTTTTGCTACTTTATCTGGCGTGCCTAAGTATCATCCATTCCGAGTTAGAGGAGTTATTAATGGACAACGGGTAACTTGCCTGATTGACAGTGGAGCTACGCATAATTTTATTGATGAGGGATATGTGGCCAAAAGGAGATTACAGGTGGAGGACTTTGCTGGGTTCAACGTCACAGTAGCAGATGGCTTTAAGATGAATTGCACTACCAAGGTCCCACAATTGAGCATTCAAATAGGAGATTATACAGTCACAGACAATTTCTATATAGTCGGAATTGGAGATATTGATATAGTATTGGGAGTCCAATGGCTAAGCTCTCTAGGACGATACAGTCAGGATTTCCAAAAGATGGAGTTAGAGTTCACAGCAGGAGGCAAGAATGTGGTTTTGAAAGCATTATCGGATGGAGCTCCTTAGATAGTTTCAACCAAGCGTATGGAAGCTTTATTCAGACATGGTGAGGTTGCATGGGCAGCCCAATGCTTTATATCTTCCAACTCTGCCATCGGGAAAGATAGAGTTTATCCAGTAGATGTGCAGACCGTTTTAGACAAGCATAGTTTGGTGTTTGGAGATCTTCCCCCTGGTAGACCACCGGATCATGGTTTCGAGCATGTGATAGAGTTGGAAGAGGGTGCCAAACCTGTGATTACCATGCCATATCGACACCCAAAGCGCTTCAAAGATGAAATTGAGAAAACGATCAAGGAGTTGCTTGATATGGGGCACATCAGGCCTAGCTCCAGCCCATTCACTTCATCAGTGGTGCTCGTGAAGAAAAAGGATGGCACAATGCGTATGTGCATTGATTATCGTGCGCTGAACAAAAAAAAAATTAAGAATAGATATCCCATACCAAGAATTGATGAGTTACTGGATGAACTGCATGGAGCAGTCTATTTTTCTAAGATTGATCTGCGTTCGGGATATCATCAGATTCGGGTACGTGATGAGGATATACATAAGACTGCATTTAGATGCCATTACGGTCACCATGAATTCCTAGTAATGCCCTTCGGTTTGACGAATGCTCCTGCAACTTTCCAGTCTTGTATGAATCATGTTTTCAGGAAACAGTTGCGGAAATCAGTATTGGTTTTTTTTTATGATATTTTAATTTACAGCAAAACTTGGGAGGAGCACCTTCAACATTTAGATGAGATCTTAGGTATTATGGAGGCCCAATCATTGTTTGCAAAGGCATCTAAATGTGAATTTGGAATGACAGAAATATTATATTTGGGGCATGTCATTGGCGCTAGTGGTGTGAAGGTTCATCAGGAGAAGATACAGGCAATTTTGGATTGGCCACCCCCGAAGAATATATCCGATCTGCATGGTTTCCTTGGTCTATGCAGTTATTACAGGAGGTTTGTTAAGGATTTTTCTCAGTTAGCTGCATCTCTTACAGACCTCACAAAGAAGGGGGCTTTCAAATGGTCAGACAAGGCACAGGTTACATTTGATCAGCTTAAGCAGGTGATGAGCTCTTGTCCGGTTTTGGCTCTACCGGATTTCTCTCAACCGTTTGTATTGGAGTGCGATGCATCAAGACAGGGAATTGGTGCGGTACTCATGCAAAACAGGCATCCTATAGCATTTGAGAGTCGGAAGTTGAGAGATGTGGAGCGGCTTTATTCTACTTATGACAAGGAAATGCTCGCTATTATGCACGCATTGACAAAGTTCAGACAATATCTCGTTGGCGGGAAATTCGTGGTTAAAACGGACCACAATAGTTTGAAGTATTTCCTTGAACAAAAAGATTTGAATGAGCGTCAGCAGAAGTGGGTAAGCAAAATTCAAGCTTACGATTTTGATATTGAATATGTTAAAGGCAAAAAGAATGTGGTAGCTGATGCTTTATCTAGGAAACCAGCCCTCTGCTCTTTGTCAGAGATTTCAGCTGATTGGAAATCTCAATTGTTGGTTGAATATTCCAAGAACACCCTTGCGTGTGATATCATGGATGGGAATATGCAGGACGACAGATATCAGGTGATTGATGATTTGATTTTCTACAAGAACAGGATATTCTTGGTGCCAGGATCTAAAATGAAGAGTAAGATCTTGCAGGCTATACATGATACTCCTTTGGCAGGACATCCGGGATTCTTCAAAACATATAGACAGGTTCGAGAAAGATTCTCGTGGAAGGGCCTCAAAAGTGATGTTTTGCAGTATGTTCGGGAGTGTTTGACTTGTCAGCAGAACAAGTCTGAGCAGACTTTACCAGCAGGATTATTGCAGCCTTTACCCGTTCCTGATCAGAAATGGGAAAGTATATCCATGGATTTTATTACAGGGCTGCCACGAGTTCAAAATAAAGATTGCGTCTATGTTGTTGTTGACAAATTAACGAAATATGCACATTTCTTTGCTATTTCCACTGAGTTTAAGGCACCTCAGGTAGCAGAATTATTTTTCAAAGAGATATTCCGTTTACATGGACTCCCAAGGAATATTGTGAGTGATCGGGACAGCAAGTTTCTCAGCATCTTTTGGCAGGAACTGTTCAGGCTGGCAGGAACTAAGCTATCCCCTAGTACAAGCTATCACCCTCAATCCGATGGGCAGACTGAGATTGTCAACAAATGGATTGAAGGATATTTGCGCAATTATGTGTTAGGCCAACAAAAGGCATGGTTTCGCTGGTTACACTTGGGTGAACATTGCTACAACACAACATACCATATGTCAATAGGTATGTCTCCTTTCAGAGCTCTATATGGATATGATGCTATGTCTTTCATAGATCTAGCATTTGATGATAGTAGAGTACCCAAGGCAAAGGAATGGCTGCAGGATAGCCAAGACATTCTCAGGGCACTCAAGGAAAATCTACTTCGAGCTCAGAATCAGCAGAAGCTTTACGCTGACAGGCACAGGATTGAGAGGGTGTTTGAAGTTGGGGACATGGTATTCTTGCGACTTCAGCCATACAGGCAATCAACATTGAAACGGAGTGGTGCGGAAAAGCTCAAACCTCGATTTTATGGTCCATATCAGATCAAAAGGAGGGTAGGTGAAGTCGTGTATGAGTTGGAGCTGCGTGCCGAAAGCAAAATCCACAATGTATTTCATGTCTCATGCCTTAAAAAGGTTGTTGGTCAGCATACTACCCCATCTCTTGAGCTTCCTCCACTGGACGAGGAAGGAAAGTTGATTTTAGTGCCTGAATCTATTCTAGATGTGCGCGAACGGAAGTTGCGGAGCAGATCAATCAAAGAATTCTTAATTAAATGGAAGGATCTTAATATTGAGGACGCCACTTGGGAAGGTGAGCGAATATTGCAATATCCGGGTCTACAATTGCTTGAGGACAAGCAATGCCGAGCAGGGGGGACTGTGATGTCCCCGTCCCTTTTGAATCTCTAAAAGCAAATTGCAAATTAATTAATTAAATATCCATTAAGTCTTATTTATTTATTTACTTATATATGACTTTTGGAAAATTTAATTAATTAATGTTTAAAGACTTTATAAAAGGTTATTATCAAATATTTGCTTCATTTTTTATAAAGTCTTGTGTTAAATAAATCCGTTATTTCAACGGAAGGGGATGAAGCCTATTTGGGGAATCGAAGCATTTGCTCTGGATATCTCGGAGAATTGAATTATGTCTGGTTTGTAAATTGGGATTTTTGAGAACGGAAACTCTCAGAATTTCATCGCCATGAAAGGACGAAGACCCTGATCGTGGCATCTGTTTACACCTTCGAATAATGTTTAAGCCTTCCAGAAGTAATACTGAAGCACCGTATCATCTAGACATGGACGCAAGTGAAGCCTCTGTTATATTCCTCGCTGGTGGTAGACGGGTTTGCCGTTGCATATGATGCCGGAGGCATTCGCGTGAATGACACGTCTTATTCCTTGAAAACGAGTTCAATCTGTGCGGACCACATTTGCTACGGGAATTCATTCACGGATTCTTATTTGTGTCGCTTTTTCACCACGGCCTCTATTTCACATTTGACGCGACCAATGAGGTTTCATATCACCTTTCCTCTAAGTCCCGACATCGGCAATATTAGTTGGAGCTACTGTGGACGAGTATGTGCTTATCTCTCGATTTTGAAAGATTGTTACAAATTGTGAATGACGAACATCGCCCGTGATTCTATATCAATTATCAGAATCTTTTATTCAATTCCATGTTGTTAAAATCCAGATAAACAAGTTTTGCATTGTAGTTGAGACAAGTAGATATTTATTGCAAGTTCCCCGTGATAAGGAAAGAATATAAGGTTTCAAGTACTCTGATATACAAGGGACAATATAGTCCGTATTGCTGTTCTCATGAAACGTGATGCCTTGTCATTGGTCCAAGACAAAATCAAGTATATTCATTGCAACATTTGGGATATAATTATTCAATCCGTTCCGGCATTATCTCTAATTTCTGTATTTTGTCCCGCACTATTATTTTTGTGCAAATATTCTGAGTTAACGCTTCCCAACTATCATAAATCATTCCTTTAAGATCAAAATTTTGGAATAGCACAAAGATATTACTTTTGGTGTGTATGAAATCGAGACGAACATCACAAGATTGCATATATGTAGTTGGGATAGACCTAATAAAATATGCCTATTTCTTTGTTGTATCTACCAATTACACAACACTTCCGTGGTGGAATTATTCTTCAGAGAGGTGTTCGAAGTTGCACCCGGGACTTCAAACAATCGCCGCTGATCGCGACAACAGGTTTCTTAGTATGTTTTCACAGAGTTAATCTGACAAGGTGTAAAACTGAATACTAACGGACTTCCCCAAACAATAATCGGGCCGCTGATCGCGGACAAATGTGCTTTAGTATGTTTTTGCAAGAGTTGTTCTGATTGGCAAGTAAAAAACTGACACCGAGCACGAGCTACCATCCTCAAACCGATGGTCAGACAAAGATAGTAAATAAATGGATTGAGGGTTACCTGCGGAATTATGTTTCAGGGCAGCAACGTGCTTGGATCAAATGGTTGTGTTTAGGGGAGCATTGCTACAATACCACCTACCACATGTCGATTGGCAAGACTCCCTTCAAGGCCTTATACGGGTATGATGCAATGTCATTTATAGATTTGGCCTTTGATAATAGCAAGGTCCGTTGGGCAAAGGAGACAATGCAGAACTACTAGGATATTCTCAAGGCATTGAAGGACAATCTTCAACATGCGCAGAATCAACAAAAAATGTATGCAGACAGGCACCAAGTTGAGAGATCATTTGAGATTGGAGACTTAGTTTTCCTACGCCTATAGCCATACCGACAATCCTCGTTGAACAAAAGTGGTGTAGAAAAATTCAAGCCACGTTTTTATGTACCCTATAGGATATAGTAAGGAGAATTGGCAAGGTTGCATACAAATTGGAGCTTCCTAAGGGCAGTAAAATCCACAGCGTCTTCCATGTCTCTTGCCTCAAGAAGGCATTGGGCCAATAGGTTGTGACATCTCCAAAGCTTCCTCCATTTGATGAAGAGGGAAATTTGGTGTTAGTTCCTGAAGGTATTGCTGATTGGAGAGAAAGGAAGCTAAGAAACAAAGTGATTCGAGAATATCTGATTAAATGGAAAGATTTACCAGTTGAGGATGCAACATGGGAAGGGGAAGAGATTTCATAGCATCCTAATTTGCGATTGCTAGAGGACCAACAATCCTGGGAAGGGATGACTATAATGTCCCTTTTCCGCCTGATGATTAATCATGAAGGAATTTTCTAGCCTTCTCTATTCCCAGAGGTTAGAAATAAAATAAACAATAAGGGAATAATGAGAATAATTAAATCTGAGCCCAAAAAGCTAAAGTTTCAGTTTAATTATATTTAATTATTCATATTGATGATGATGGGGCCACTTTTAAGTGAAGACTTCTTTATTACTAGGCAAACTCATCAAGGTGGTCAATAAAGTAAAAAGAAGCCTAAGTCTATTATTATCAAAAAGGACGATTTATTAATATGGAACTAACATCTTTTTAAGGGATCAATGGCTTTTGTGAAGAAAGGATAAAAGGCTTCGATTGGGTTGAGAGAGTCATTGAGAATTCATTTTGATTTTTTATTTTCTCTATCGAGCTAAGAAGAAGATCTTCTCCAGGACGAAACCCCTAGCCCCAAGATGATTAGGACGGAAACCCTAGATCATTGAATGATTGCAGCCTTCACATTGCAGATTACAGACAGAAGGAGGCCGTCAGGTTTAGACAAGAAATCACAGTTATAAATAGGCGCAGCCCTGTCAAAATTCGCAGCCATACCAAGGTCACGAGAGGCGCCATGCATGCAAATTGTGGACTATTCTAGGAGGGCAATTTGTTATCAAAATCACAGCCAATGCTGAATTTTCTGATTTTTTATGAATAAATCTGGTATGTCATATGAACTTGTTGTATCTAGATTCAATAAAACTATCTGAGTTCTTCAGTTTTGTTGGTTATGTTGTTCCAGCAATTTCATTATAAGTCAATACTGTTCATGCATTAAATTAACCATGCTCTGAAACAAGCTTCATGAAAACACTTAAACAATATGAACTCATGCAAACATTTAAGCACTATGCAATGAAAATGGGCTAAGGATATTTCAAGCTAGGGTAGAATAGTTGCACCACCTAATCTAGTTACCAGTAGGGTTTCTGTCCTAGGGTTTTGAACTCCTAAAAGCTCTTTAAAATCACAAAGTAGAATAATATTCAAGCATAGTCCAAATGAGCTCTCAATTCCCCTTTTTATAGGCATTTTAGGTCTTTCCATAAACTCCCTTTTTACAATCAATTTATTAATTTACTAAGGCTTTTAACTCCAAAAGGTGATTTAATTTACTTTTAAAACATTTTTGGCACTTGAAGTCACTTTAAAGCATCCCATCATTTAATACTTTCCATCCTCTTTCCAATGAGCTATAACATTGAGGTGCCCAATAAATGTATTTAATTAAAAAGGCAAGTTTAGTGAAAATAATTAAATATAGCTCAATATTACACCCAATTAGCAGAAATGCCTGAAAAACATCGAAATTGAAATCTAACTGCGTAGGAGTGATCCTGATTATAAAAGATGATAAATTGACCCAATTGGATGACTTACTAAAAGTAGACGCTCCTTCCAAGAATCTTGGAGCACAAACCAAAAGTCAAAAATAACATCTAAAAGTGTCATATGACTCCTTAAAACCATCTGAACTCACTAGTAACATCAAATTACCCCTTTGAACATGCTAACACAAACCCAAAAATTCAACGACTACATTGCTAGAGAACTTGAAAATGGGGACATTATAGCACGCCACCACGAGATGGATGAACTGGAGATTCTGCATACTTATGGGCCAGGAGGCTGAATGGACCAAAAATCCACTTACGTGCTCTTGAGCTTGATCAAGGAGGATGGCCAGCCTCCAAGGCAAACTGAGGGATGGAATGGATCTAAAATCCTTCCATGCTCTCGCAATACAAGGGCAACCACCCTTGAGATTAAGATTGCAAGCATTTCTAATGAATTCCTAATATGGTTGACTATAGGAATATGCCTTGGAATAATTATTAATGATATTAAGGTATTTTGAATTCAAATATTAATGATGCTATGAACAATGGATCTAAATATTACGATGTTTTAGCTATGATGCATTGATCTCAATATTATAATGTTTTATGTATGAATTTGAATATTACTGTAAAGTCGATGCTTGTTATTACTAATATCAATTTTTTGAGATTATTATTGTTTTGCAAGCTTAAAATTAGGAATTTCACAAAAGGGGGACATTACATTTATCCTAGTCTCACACATGAGGTTAACGTCTTGGGATACTATAAGTTTTCCTGCAATGAATATCGAGTGGTAGAATGTTGGAACTTTGGTGCAAGAGGCATTGGGGGTGCCATGGTTATTAGCAACCAATGGAGTATTTGGAAGCAATCAAATTCAGAGAGGGCCCAAAAAGTCAAGTCATTGATCCTAGATGACGATTGGTGAGCTCACAAGGACTATCTTGAGTTTCACCGAGCCTATCATGAGTATGATCAGGTTTGCTAAAACAGATCAGCCATGTTTGGGGGAAATCTATGATGGCATTGACTCCATGATAGAAAAAATAGGTAATAATAGCACAAAAAGAGAATGACCCCAAAGAAACATTTTTCTGAAGTGTGGAAAGTCATTCATCACCTTTGGAACAAGGTGAACACACCATTGCATCTCCTTGCATATGCATTAACTCTCGAATACTATAGTGCACAGATACTTTCTTCGCCAAGGAGAACTCCACCATATAGAGATAGTGAAGTCGCTAATGTGTACAAGCAAGCATTCAAAAGACTCTTCTCAAATCCAAAAGTGGTGGAAAATGTTAGGAAAAAATTTGGCATGTTCATCTCAAGATGAGATCATAGTATTTGTGCTCTTCAAGACCAATACAATGTAGATGCTCATACATAGCAGTACCTCCATAGGCAAGATTATTTGTTCCTCTAGCCTGTTGCGATCAAGATTTTGTCACAAGTATTTTTTATTTTTTATTTTTTAACATTTATATTGTAAAATGTAGTGCTTACCATTCTTTAATTTATTTTGCATTTTTTATTTTTAAGTTGTGTTGGTTTTCTCTCCAATTTCAACAGGTTGCAATTCTTCGGCTTAATGGAATTGGAGTACATACTCCTTTATCCACTCAGTTAATCGTAACCAATTGGCTACAAAAAAAGCAAAAGGCTTGGTTTATGTCCATTCCAACTTGCGTCTTCTATCACATAAGCAAGATCACTACAAGGAAGGGTCAACGAAGCATTGGGATATAGACCCTGTGGATGCCAACTTGGATGCATCTATTGCAAAGCTTGCTAGAGTCACTATAGATGATGATGATGAAACTCTTACACATGATGCACCTAGGGGGAGTGGCAATGCATTTACTTGTGGTTCAAATGATAAACCAAACGATGACCTTGATCTAGATCCTTTTGATGATTGATGAAGATTGAAGACAATTATACAAAAATATTATTGTATTTATTTCAATTTTGTAATTGTAATGACTTTCATTTGAATCGTGACCCTAGACATCTATGAAATATGACATAATATTGAAGTTTTGAACTATCAATTGGCATGCCATTTATCCTTATCACTACCATTGATCAATGATAAAGTATCATACTATCAAATGTATTTATAATTTTGCATATTTTTTAAGTTTTTATATATATATATATATATATATATCAACTCTGTAACCTAATTTTACCAAAAAATTAATCAAATAGGTCCTAACTGTTTGGAGCCTTGTTTCTAATTTCGATCGCTATTTTTAGAAATCAACCCAAACAAAGTTTAATAAACATTAGTGTGATCTTAAGGGTCGCCAATGTTTGCTAGTGTTTAGATCAACATTGCCAAAGCAGATTAGTGCATTCTTGTGGATCGCTTTCTCTTTATACCCCACAATTTCAAGTTTGACGAAAAATATTGTCTCTGTCACATAGAAGTTGAGACAATTGGAAAAGAATATAATAATATTGGAGTTAAAAAGGGTAAAGTACTAAAGACTAACTTATGAGGTCAACCAGAAATTTATAGATGCGTCTCTCTCCTATGAATCTTCATCAGGTAACAGAGGTAAACATCTGCTGACGATGCTGCAGCAAACTTATTGTAGGACCTGCACACTCTTCGATGTGGGCATATAGCTATGTTTCAGTCATATAGCTATGTTTCAGTCAAGCCTGAACATGTCCACTCAGCAAATTAAGTGAGACTAAACAGATATTTCTGTCTATAAGCAACCCTTATATCTTTTTGATGTTTCGTATTTGTTGAAGGGGTTTGAACAAAACAAGTGCATCCCAGATTACTTAGCCCATATCACAAATGGAAAACAGCTAAGACAACATCAATGGCTACATATCAGTTAGTATTGATAGTAGTTTGCTATAGGTTCAAAGAATAATACTAAGCAATTTTCTCCAATACGCCAAGCAAATATGTTTA